>PVJN01003072.1:0-107403 GCA_004026805.1 Lasiurus borealis | reverse complement strand
CTTGGAAATGTTTAGAAGGAAAAGAGTGTCCTTTGATTTATTAGGCCATTTTATGCTGTGCCATTATTTCCCTTTCAGCTATTCAAGCTATGTTAAGTGGAAACCAAGCCAGCATTTTTAATAAAGTGCTTCATTCAAACCAAATATGAACCAGCAGCATTTCAGAAGAGCTCTCTGATGAAAGTAAATGAAATAAGGAGCAGCCAGCTCCACTCAATAATGGAGAGGAAGGCGTAATGAACAGAAGACAGCGATGTTCTTGTAGTGACAAACTACGCTGTCATTTCTGTTTAGCGCAAGCTGAGGGCCAGGTGTTTTTCTCAGGAATTATAGGGACATTTGCTTTCGTACGAGTTGGCAGTGCGTTCCAGTTACCTTCCATCTTTATAAACGTTTCGATGAGTGCTGTGTGGCTCATTTGTATATTTAGGTCAAGTTATTTTGAAAATGATTATTCATTTTGCGTAAAGTTAGAACTGATAGCTGTTTCACAGAATTGAAGCTTTGAAGTTCCATTAAAAGTTATTCTGATTTCCTTGACTTTCAAAATATCTTCATATTTCTGTTATATTTTTGATGTCTCATAAGCCACTTTTCTCACCATGTTCTTCCACAGATTCTAAATAAGATAGGAGATTTTTAGGAAGGGTTTCTCAGGTAAGAGGAAATAGAAGGTAGAAGGGAAAACTGATAACGTTATATACTCTTTGCACAGACTTATCTTAAAATTGCAAAGTTCTCCATTAAAGTTTAATTTTGGATGTTCTCTTAACTAATTCAAACATAATACTTAACTACTGAATAGTCTTGATTTAGACTAATTTATAAAAATAATATTACTCAAAATTGTTATATGAATATGGTGCCAATTCAAAGAATATATTAGTGGTTTATTTTTTAAGAAGCATAGTGAAATTAAAAAAATGCATATAAAATATAAACGTTTGAGAATGAAACGGCAAGAATTCAAACAGATTAAACACTTTTTAGAAATAAGAGAATGTTATGATGGGATGGTAATAGGAACTATTATGTGGAATATTAGTATATATTAATCATGAGCTAAGTTGAATTGGTGGTTTCTACTCAAACTTAACCTGTTCAATTACTATTCTTATATGGACTCTATGTAGGCTATATAAAATGATAAATTATAGGATGAAATGAAGTATATTTTTTTCACAGGGTCAAAGACGTGGGGGAGGTGTTTCCTTATGAATTCAATTTCTTTTGAAAATGGTGATTGATGCAGGTTATCTGTCTGTTCTTGAGTTTGATTTGGTAGTTTTATTTTTCAAGTAATATGTCTCTTTACACATGCCTGTTTTTCCTTAGATTCAGGGTTACTTTGTTGACTTCTGCTGCATTAAAAACGTTGTGAATTTTCATATTTTTCTAGTGTATAAGATCAGTACTCTTTCCAACTTTCTACTGCCCATGTTGAAATCCGTAGTGTATCGGTTCCCTTCTGAATTTTTACCCATGAAACAGTTTTAAAATCGGTGCTTAAGAATAAGATTTACTAAGCACTTGTTCATTCAACAAATGTTTACTGAGCACTATTAGCACAATGTGGAAGGTACTAGTAGGGAGACAGAAGTGAGTAAAATAATATTAGGCTCATATTCTCAGTGGGATGGCATACAGGTCCTTTATGATTCAGAGGGGTATGTGTTGGAATAGTGGGATGCCGAGTATAGAAGTAATAGGATCCGACGTTCATTTTTAAAAGCATCACTTTATCCACTGTGTTGGGAATAGACTGGGGTCCTGCATGTGAATGGCATAATCAAATTGTCATGCCATTTAGCAAGGGTGACCTTTAAGGAAGATTTCTCCTTTGAGCCCCATTCAGAGTTCTTGATCCCTTCTGGTAAAATTGTATTTAATTGTCAAAAATGAAGCATGACTTTATTCCATAATTAATGGCACTTAAAATGCTAAACTGCAAATCATAATGGCTTAAACCATCCACCAGTAAATTTTGAAAAATATTCTCATATCATTCATATAGTCAACTTCTTTGTGATGTGCCCGCTTTGTCATAAATCACATACATTTGGAGAATCCTGAGAGCGGCACTTACCATCCTTTTAAAATTTCTTCGACTTATACTTCCTATTTTTCTCACTTAACTATTAACTAGACTGTAAAGTACTTGAGACAAATATTACAAGGTTTTAAGTCAAAAGAATAACAGGCTTGGCTTTTTAAAGAAATATTCTGCTACCATTTCCTCACCCCAACCCTCAAAGGATATAAAAAGTAGCAAATACTCATCTGTGTAATTTATTTGCATGGTGATAAAGTTTAGAGGAAGCGGTTCTAATTGTGTTTGTGGCAGAGGCTGACCAAAAGTTATAGCTACTAATATATGTAAATATATAGAATATCTCTAAAGACCTTTTACTTGGCTTTGGATAGGTTTTATGTTTTAAAAATAGTTGTGTTTCTTTCAATATTTCATATTTGAGAGTTATTTCGGTTTCAATATTAAACATTCTGGTGCATGAATTTGGATGTCTAATTATAACCTAAAAGAACAAAAGCAGCTGAGACTGGTTTGGCTCAGGGGATAGAGCGTCGGCCTGTGGACTGAAAGGTCCCAGGTTCGATTCCGGTCGGGGGCATGTACCTTGCTTGCAGGCACATCTCCAGTGTGGGGTGTGCAGGAGGCGGCTGATTGATGTCTCTCTCTCATCGATGTTTCTGACTTTCTATCCTCCCTTCCTCTCTGTGAAAAATCAATAAAATATATTTAAAAAAAAAGATCAAAAGCAGAAGGACATGGGCAGTGACAGAGAAAAACAAAGTAAAACATTGCAGAAAATAATTACAAATAAGCATACGTACGTAATTAAAATATTTAGTAGCCCTACTAAGAATATACTTACTGTTTGTATCATAAGTACGATGTATAGTGTGCATTTACAATCTGTTCTCTTTGTTTAGTTGCCAGAGGTGTTGGTACTAAGAGCAAGAACACAAATTCCAATCTCGCTAATATGTGCCAGTGCTGCTACTTTATCCGACGCGATGCGTCACATTCTAATTAATCACTGTGGAAGAAACCAACTATTCCTTTTCAGATATGGACCAATAACTCTTGGGGAAATTAAATCATCTCTCAGAAACATTTCATTCCTTGGTGCTAATAATTCAGTGCAAATGAATTTTCAGAATAACAGTCAGATCCTATTACATAATTTTCTTTATGATCCTTCATCTTATATCTGACAATTTGATTCCGCATTTGAAATCTGCTTTTCTTTCGAAGTCATTTGCAGGATTGTGATTAAGTAGCAAAAGGCCATTCGCAATGTATAATGTGAGCTTCAGTGGAAGGTAGAAACTGTTAAAGAACATTTTTTTTTGTTTATAAAGGCAAGAAGAGTGGATGGGTCACCATGAACAAGAAAAGAAATGAAGGACATTCTCATCCTTTTAGTAACCTTTCATCTCATTGTAGTCTTTGTCTTTTCACTATTATACAGTGGTACCTCGAGATACGAGTTTAATTCGTTCTGTAACCTTGAGGCGTGGGAAACTATGAGACGCTCCAGTTGCGGTAAACTGTGCAGCCGGCCGATCCACGCGATGACTCCTATCTCAAATGTTGTTCGTATTTCAAAGCAAAAATTGCTCGCTTGACTGCTCCTATCTAAAAAATCTCGTATGTTAGGGCATTTGTATCTCGAGGTACCACTGTACTTTACTAGGGGCCAGTGCACAAAATTCATGCACTGAGGGTTGGAGGTCCTTCAGCCCAACCTGCCCCCTCTCACATATTGAGAGCTCGGGGGGTGTCCTACCGACAGTTAGGGAGCGGGCCTAAGCCACAGTCTGGCCTCCCCGGGCTGATCAGGGGAAGGCGCCAGCCCCATCACCCCGCTGCTGCTGCAGCCACTGCCAGTCACCTCAGCCTCCAAGGTGGTTTCTTCAACACGAACTCCAGTCCCTTCACCATGAAAAATGACAGTTTTCTTTAGGCATTTTCAAGATGTGCCTTTCATAGGATATGACCTTTCTCTCTCTCTCCCTCTCCCTCTCCCTCCCTCCATTTCTCCCTCTCTCCCTCTTCCCCTCTCTCCCTCCCTCATCCTCACCTGAGGATATATTTCCATTGATTTCTAGAGAATGTGGAAGAGAAAGGGAAAGACAGAGAGAAACATCCAAGTGAGAGGAACACGCTGATTGGTTGCCTTCTGCGTGAGCCCTGACCTGGGCCCCGGCCAGGGAGGAGTCTGTAACCTACGTACATGCCCTTGATCAGAACTGAACCCAGACTCTGCATCAGCAGGCCAAGGCATTATCCACTGAGCCAAACCGGCTAGGACAGGATGTGACATTTCTCAGCCCTCCAGCAGCGGACCTCTGTTTTTTCCTCCAGGAGTGTGATGGAAAAACCCTAGATCACCTCTTTGTAATCTTATACCCAAGTTACTAAGAACATTAGCAGTGGCACACAGGGAGCTTAGCCAATGAGCAGCCAGAAAAGGTGTCTCCTCTGTAGTTCACACCAATTGCTGGCTGGGCTCTGCCCAGGCCTAAAGTCTCTGGCTGACGCTTTAGGCTTGGGCAGCTCCCCCCCCCACAACCCCTCGCTCCCTCTGATCGCCAGCTCCACCCCTGCTCCCTGGGCTCTGATCACAGGCTTGGCTCTGCCCAGGAGCCCCTTGACTCAGGCCCTCCTCAGGCTGAGTGATTTGCCAATTCCCTCATAATCCATAACCACAAATTCTTCTTCTTTTTTTAGAACCTTTATTTAGATTATTACAAATGTTCCTCTTTTTTCCCCCCATAGTTCCCCTCCACCTGGCTCCCACCCTTCCCTCTGCCCTTCCCCCCCATTGTCCTCATCCATAGGTGTATGATGCACCCCACTCACCCCTTACCCCCTGAGAATTGTCAGTCCACTCCCTTTCTATAACCCCAATTCTATTTTATTCACCAGTTTATTCTGTTCATCAGATTTTCAGTTCACTTGATTTTTAGATTCACTTGTTGATAGATATGTATTTGTTGTTCATAATTTTTACCTTTACCATTTTCTTCTTCCTTTTCTTAACGATTACCTTTCAGCATTTCATATAATATTGATTTGGTGCTGATGAACTCCTTTATTTTTTTTTCTTATCTGTGAAGCTCTTTATCTGACCTTCAATCCTGAATGATAGCTTTGCTGGGTAGAGTATCCTTGGTTGTAGGTTCTTGCTCTTCATCACTTTGAATATTTCTTGCCACTCCCGTCTGGCCTGCATAGTTTCTGTTGAGAAATCAGCTGACAATTATATGGGTGCTCCCTTGTAGGTAATTAACTGTTTTTCTCTTGCTGCTTTTAATATTCTCTCTTTGTCTTTTGCTCTTGGTATTTTAATTATGATGTGTCTTGGTGTGGTCCTCTTTGGATTCCTTTTGTTTAGGGTTCTGTGTGCTTCCTGGATTTACAAGTCTATTCCTTTCACCAGGTGGGGGAAGTTTTCAGTCATTATTTCTTCAAATAGGTTTTCAGTACCTTGCTCTCTCTCTTCTTCTGGCACCACCACAATTCTGATGTTGGTAGCTTGAATATTTTCCCGAGGCTCTTTACACTATCTTCACATTTGAATTCTTTCTTTTTTTTTTTTTTTTTTGCTTTTCCAGTTGAGTGTTTTCTGCTTGTTTGTATTTCAAAATCTTTGACTTTATTCTTGCGGTCCTCTAATCTGCTGTTAGGTCTCTCTATAATATTTTTTATTTCAGTCAGTGTATGTTTAATTTCTAGTTGGTCCTTTTTCATCTCTTGGGTCTTGCTAAATGTATCCATCTTTTCTAGGAAATTCTCAAAAAACCTATTAACCTTGGTTTTGAACTCCATATTCAGTCATTTTTTTCCTCCATTTCTTTCGTTTGTGATCTGCTCCTTTGTCTCCACATTTTTGCTGCTTCCCTGAGTTGGTAGTGTAGCTTTGTATGGTAGGTGTCCTATGTGGCCCAGTAGCTCTGCCTTCCCAGTTACCTGAGGTGGACACTCTTGGTGCACCCCTTTGTGGACTGTGTGTACAGTATTGTTGTAGTTAAGTCTTGATTGTTGTTGGTATCACTGGGGGGAATTGATCTCCAAGCCAATTGGCTGAGAGGATCAGCTGTGTCTACACCCAGAGAACTTCTGTGCTGGACTCAGCATTAAGACTTGCAAGATTGCAACAGCCTCTGTGCTGGCCTTGGATGTGATGGAGTCCCAGGTCTGAGGAGACAGCCTTGGCTTCCTGTCAGCCCTTCCCTACACAGCATCCCCTGGGTCTTAGTGCCCCTGGGTAATCGCTGCAGCCCTCTCTGTGCATATACGCACCTCCAGACCTCTGCCTTTTTGGCTCTCCTGAGTTTCCGTGCACTCTAAGGACCCGTATGAGTCTGGGCCTCCAGGGTCTCGCCTGAAACTGGGTTTAGTGCAGTCAGACCTGGATTTCAGTGCAATTGAGAGGTTCTGTTAACAGGAAAATATGGGTTTTCTTTTCTCAGCAGTCCAAAATCATAAAGTATTATGTCATCTTTTGTTAAATGTTTAAGAGAATTTACTATGGAAACTATTGGGATGTAAGATTAGTCAAAACTGGCCACACAATCAGCAGTCATCTTTGCACGCACCTCAGTGTGATGAAACCTGTACTTGACAAATCCAAACCTGACTCAATCATGAGAAACGTACCAGACCGATCCCAATGGAGAGACAATTATGCACTAGACCAGTACTCCTCCAAACTATCGGTGGTGGTTCCCAGCAAGGGAAGTGTGAGAATGGTCACACCCTAGCACAGACGAAGGAGACAGGGCAACTGTGTGATGTGGTGTCCTGGATGGGGTACCGGACTAGAGAGGGACATTAGGGAAAAGTTAAAGGAACCAGAATACAACATGAACTTCAGTTATTAATGAATCAGTAATGGTTCATTGATTATTACAAGTGGACTATGGGAAACGGGGTGGAAGGCATGTGGAAACTCTATTGTCTTAGCAACGTTTCTGTAAATTTAGATGGGGTTTCTATTTCAATGTACTTTGATTTTATAGTCACTTAGCCACAATTGTGGATTTTTATTAGCTGAAACTACCCCAACACCAGTAGCATTAGAGTATACCTAACGTGCGAAGACATAAGGTAGTGTTTTTAAGTCTTTACAATACTTTTCTCATGGGTGCCATTCAATTTTTTTTCCTCTCTAGCACTTCTAAGGGACTATTTGAAAAAAATTTTTAAGCATAATCATTTTATTCCGCTAATCTTACATCCCAATAGTTTCCATAGTAAATTCTCGTAAACATTTAACAAAAGATGACATAATACTTTATAATTTTGGACTGCTGAGAAAAGAAAACCCACATTTTCCTGTTATTTGTCACATAATCAGTTTCCACCTCGTGTTTACATGGCAAACAGTGGGGCAAACACTTAGGCCCCTTTTCTGAAAGAGTCTAGGCCAGTGGTCGGCAAACTCATTAGTCAAGCAGAGCCAAATATCAACAGTACAACCATTGAAATTTCTTTTGAGAGCCGGATTTTTTAAACTGAAACTATACAGGTAAGTACATTGTTATTAACTTAATCAGGGTATGTGGTATTTTGTGGAAGAGCCACACTCACAGGGCCAAAGAGCCTCCTGTGGCTTGCGAGCTGTGGTTTGCCAACCGTGGGTAGAGGCCAAGATGTAATTTAACCCCCACGGCTTTCACAAATGGCCCATCAATTATTGATTAGGCTTAACGAGCATCCTTGTAAGCAGAACTCCAGCCTGGCTGTGCTTCCGGTCCTCATGCATGTTTGAAAGGATGGCGGCTGGAAATAGCCCGGGGAGCGGGGCCGGGGAGCCGTGATGCGGCCCCCGCGGGGTGTTCACGGGCTGGTGCCATCCTTACGGGAGAGCATCAGACTGCACTCGGCGCGACAGTTGTTCTCCGTGTAAATTCATTTATAACGTTGCCCCTCGGGCACTTGCTATCCATATTGCTTCGTGCTCACAGGAGACATGACAACACAGACTTCGCTCATTTTAAGGGTTTGATGGTGAGGGATCACACGCAAGCCGCGTTGTGTTTAGGAGGAGAGGTTAATGGGAGAGTGGGAGAAAGAAATTTAACAATGCAAATACTTGATGTTAATATCATAGCAAAGCTGTGATAAGAAAGTGAAGACATCAGAAAGAAATTAAACAATACAAATACTTAAACGGACTGTGATTACCTAAGAGCATGAGCAAAAGTAGGTCAATTCCTGAAGTATTAAAGATTAAAGATTTGGCCGAAACCGGTTTGGCTCAGTGGCTAGAGCGTCGGCCTGAAGACTGAAAGGTCCCAGGTTCGATTCCATCAAGGGCATATATCTTGGTTGTGGGCACATCCCCAGTAGGGGGCGTGCAGGAGGTAGCTGATGGATGTCTCTCTCTCATTGATGTTTCTAACTCTTTATCCCCTTCCTTTCCTCTCTGTAAAAACTCAGTAAAATATATTTTAGAAATAAAAGAATAAATATTAAAATATATATATATCTGTGAAGACACTTAAAAAAATAGTAGAAATGGAGACCTAGATTTCAGATGGAAACTTCTGTAGATTGGCTTCACTGTAGATTTACTCCTCTCCAAGTTCTGAAAATAATCTCCTGAACCTGACTCCTTTACTCTTCCGTTCCAAAATGACATTGAACTTAGTAACCTCTCCTCTTTAGCATAGTAATGCACTCTGATCATTATTTCATCAGGAAGACAGAGTTAAAATATAGTTGGACTAAAGAGCAATGAAAATTATGTTTAGAGCATAATAAGTCCATAGCACAGTGCCCCCTTATCCGAGGTTTCGCTTTCCATGGTTGCAATACTTGAAGTCAACCATGGTCTGAAAATATTAAGTGGTAAGTTCCGCAATCGACAATTCTTACGTTTTAAATTGTGTGCCCTTCTGAATAGCAGGATGAAAACTCTTGCTTTCCAGCTCTGTCCCATCTGAAATGTGAGTCACCCTTTTGTCCAGCACATCCACACTGTCCGCGCCATACAAGGAGGTATTTTGAAGCTAAGAGGCCACATTCGCACTATTTTCATTACAGCACATTGTCATCGTTGTTCTTAATCTTGTAATATTTGCTATTTCTGGGTCCTCACACATCAAAGTTACTATTCCTTCTCAGTCACTTTAATTCAGGTAACACCTCGATGCTTTGGTTCTGAACTTTAGTAAAACGTTAAAATATGTGGTTAGTTATTTCACCCTGGTTCCTGAAATTTAGACGGTCATTCTTGATATTAATATCATAGCAAAGCTGTGATAAATGAAGACATCAGAAAGAAATTAAACAATACAAATACTTAAATGGACTGTGGTTACCTAAGAGCATGAGCAAAAGTAGGTCAGTTCCTAAAGTATTTCCTAATAAAGGGATAAATAAGCATTTATACAAACTACTGCAACAGAGTGTTTATCCAGATGTTTTGTCCCCTTGTCAATGCAGCTTAAATGAGATAATATAATATAAATACAGTGGTACCTCGAGATACAAGTTTAATTCGTTCCGTAACCTTGGGGTGTGAGAAACTGAGATGCTTGAGTCTCGGTAAACTGGTGGGTCATGTACAGCCGGCCGATCTGTGCGATTACTCCTATCTCAAATGTTGCTCGTATTTCAAAGCAAAAATCGCTCGCTTGACAGCTCGTATCTCAAAAATCTTGTATGTTAGGGCACTCATATCTCGAGGTACCACTGTATATGGTTTGAAGTAAAAACTTTTACTAAGGTTATTCCTTTTACTACTTTCCTGTGTTGAATAAACTAAAGGATAAAGCAATATTCTAACCTTCTTCAAAAAATTAGGGCCACTAAAAATACATTCTTTCTCAAAATTCAATTTAGTTATTTAATATGACTAGATAGGACTCCTGAAGAAAGATATTTAATAATTAAATCACGACATAATTAAAATTTTAACTGTGGGTTAACATGCTTTTTAACTTCGAAGCTATGATACTCCAGGTCGATTGATTTCTGGAAATTATCAATTTTCGTTTAAATATATTTTACTTTCAAAAACAATTTCCTTCACCCTGAAAAAAAATAACTTTACCAGAAAACCATAAATAATCATAGAAGTAAATAGCAGGATCCTAATTTACATTTAACCTTTGTTTTAAATGATTAATGGATGCTATTTATGTAAACCCTTTCTACAATGCAGCATGAAATGAAATTTAAATTGCAGATTTTACAGTGGTGTATTTTAACTAGTGACCCCATCCCCACAGAGGAAAAGAAAAGAAAACCAATTACATTTGTAATAAAGATGCTAATGCATTTCTCGTTTTAAAGTTATTTAAGTTGCGGTTGTGTAAGAAACTTTTATTCCTAATAAACTAGGAAGAGATGCTCTGCTTTGTGAGACTTGATAAGAGAAAGATGATGGGGCTTCTGTTTCACTCACCATGGCAACACACTTTCCTCTCTGGACCAGTTACTACCGGGGTGAGCAGGTCCATTGGTGTGAATCAGGCGTGGGATTCTCTGTGTGTCCAGATGGAGGGAGAGGAACGGGGTTTCTGTTTGCCATGTCAGAGGCTGGACACGTCATCAGCGTGCCATACTAGTAGAGCGGGGATTAGAACACAGGGCATTCTGGGAGTAACGCAGTTCACAAGACCGATAGACCTTTAATTAGGAACACAGACATCAGACCTTTGGTCTCAATCATTCTACCAGGAGTTAAAAGTGTGGGCTCTGAAGCAGATGAAAATAAAAGTTTACTTCTTCTCATTTAAATATTTTTACTTTAAAGACGATCTGTTCTATTGCATTAGCTGTCTATGGTAAGATGATTGCTCTATTTTTCTTCCATATCCAGTTCATATGATGAATTACAATGATTCATTTTTGAATGATAACTAAGATTAAATCCCTGGAATAAACCTAACTTGATTTTGATACACTTTTAAAATTAATGTCATTGCGTTCATTTTATTCATATTTTGTTTTGGATGTTGGCATCTATGTGAATGGCAGACTTTTCCGTAGTTGCAATCCTTCTCAGGGTTTGGTGGCAGTCGCATAAAAGGAGGATGTGCCTGATTAAAGTGTGAGTTTTCAAGCCCCTAAATCAATCACATGTATTTTTAGGAGATTGCTAGAGTGTCATAGATTTATAGCAACACTATCCTATGAATTAGACTTGTGTTTTATTGTTGCCATGTTCAAAGCAAAAGTGCGAACTTTCACATTTTAAGAAAATGTATGTTACAGTGTTCAAGCCACATACTCGTATGAGAAAATGCCCTAAGATTCCATAATGGGTTGATTTTTAGTGGGAAATAAGTAGATTGTACAAACAAGTACATTGTGGTATTTTATAGCCAATACAGCAAACTTCTGCAAGTTGTTTTTCATTACAACTCGGATAGATTTTAAAACATTAACTCCATTGCTGCAGTGTTATATTTTTGGATACAATTACTTACCCATTGACTTAACTGAGGGATGATGGGGAAAATCCATTTCAAATGCTGGTACAACTTTATGACTCGAAGATTTAAAGAAAAAGCTCTAAAAGTATTGTTCACAGAACATGACTTGATTTTACAATCTTTGCTCACAGAACCCTTCCAGTGTAAGCAACAATAGTTTTGTGTGAACAATATACGAGGTTAGTGAAGTTTTTAAACAACCATAATGCCTTCTCTTGAGTAGAGGTTATTGAAGGCATAGTTGTGTTTTTCCATTTCTTTATAGAAACATACAGGAGGAGCATCCAAAGTATGTACATTCATTTGGGTCTTTTCTATTTGCTTTTAGATCTCACGCCAATTTTGTTCTGTTTGGAATATTGGTGTATCATGTATACATGACACATTTAGAATAGCGGAAGTCATGGTCTTTGAGAAGGCACAAATTTAAGCACAGATAATTGATCTGTATAAGAGAAATAAAGTATACTGAATCAGTGGATCACACAATTCTTTGCCATTTTCCCTTTAAGAAATCTAGATTGCTGCAACACTAAAAACTATGTTAAGAACCTATTGGGAATCTGATGTTTTTCATATTATTAACATGCCGTTCTCTAAATTCACTTAGAGAAGTACAGGGACCTGCATGACACAACATTCTATATAGTTCTTCAAAAAGTTGCACTTGGATTTTTTACAACGTAATTTTTATTTTGGTTTTCATTTTCTAAATTCCGAGGGATAGAAAGTTAGAAACATTGATGAGAGAGAAACATTGATTAGTTGCCTCCTGCACAAACCCTACTAGGGATGTGCCTGCAACCAAGGTACCTGCCCTTGACTGGAATAGAACCTGGAATTCTTCAGTCCACAGGCTGATGCTCTGTATCTACTGAGACAAACCGGTTTGGGCTCTTTTTCTATTTTGATAGTGTGTGGGAGTCCTTGTGTAAGACACGACATTCTAATTATACTTGTTGTGTTTATGGAATACATTTCCAACTTGGATAGAAGGATTCACCCAGATTCTCCCCCGAACCCCCAATTTATTTCTTTTTTCTTTGTCTCCCTTGCACAACATTTTTATAGAGTTGAGAATTAGGATGCAATGGGATTAATGTTGAATAAATTGACACTCCCTGGATTGAAGTAAGCTGGATTCATCATCAGTTCGGCTGTCTCCATGTGTTTGTATAGAAGCTCCTGCAAGAAGTCAGGCCAGAGTGGATGGGTTTGGCTAGTTAGCCTGTCTGTCTCCTTCACAATGTCTGGTTGGGAGGAAGAGCTTGATAGGGCCCTGAAACCATATGGCACTTTAACTGCCTGAATAAAACCTAAACCTGTGCAGTGCTGTTTGGTATCACAGAAGAGGATTTCCCTGTATGTGCGCTTTCCAGAGGACATGTATGAAAGCAACTATAGAAGACTTCTAAGCACCAGGGGGTCCACTCCACTGCGAGACAGGCATTGAGCTCGCACTATAATTTGGACAATAACTGCAATAGCAACTAACATTGCTTTTTAAGGCTGAGACCTTTTCTTTGCATTTTACACAGATTAATTGGATTAGTCTACGATATGGGTACCTACAATGTGGGTACCATTCATATCCTCACTTCTTAAGTGAGCAAAATGGGACATGTCGTAGTTGCATGAGTTGTCTGCACAGTTCAAACCCGTGTTGTCCAAGGCTCAACTGTGAATTGGAAAGAAATACAAGCCCAATTTGACTTTATCATGAAATGTTATGGACATTTTGCACTAAATCGTATCTGGATTCAAATATATATGTAGGTAAAGCTGTAAGAAACTACTTTTTTTTTTCTTTCAGGGAATCTTGAAGAAGTATCATAATTTTTCTACCCTAAGTTTCTCCCTCTTCTGTATCTTAGCAACTGATTTTCCCCCATAAATCTATAACATTGCATGGAGATTTTCTCAGGCAGAATGATTTAGAAGAAATTCTCCTTGGAATTTTAAAAAATTTACGGATCTTGGGTCGTGTTGTCCGACAGTATCCCCGTTGCCTCTATTGATGGATGTTGTGTTTGGGGTTTGGGAAAGTTTACTTACCAGAGAAATACGACTTCTGTCTCCCCCAACCCCCTCGGCCAGCCGCTTGCTATGTCTTATTCATATAGACTATATATATATTTGCTAGGTTCAACTCGGGTCCAGTTTAAATACAATAATAAATTCATTTTTGTTTTCTTTTTATTCTTCTAAAATGATATAGGAATAACATTGCATCCAGAGTTATCTTCCTTGTATGTTATCATGAGTAAAACACTGGGCTTGAATGTGTAGATTTTTGAAGCTGACATATTTTTCTTCATTAACTAATTATGTCATTCCTTTTTCTCTAGTTCCCACATGTAAATGATAAACCATGATTGGGCACCATGTGGCTAGGATATATATATATTTAAATACAGTGGTACCTCGAGATACGAGTTTAATTCGTTCCATAACCTTGAGGCGTGGGAAACTATGAGACGCTCAAGTTGATTTAAACTGGTGGGTCGTGTGCAGCCGCCGGCCGATCCACAAGATTACTCGTATCTCAACTGTTGCTCATATTTCAAAGCAAAAATTGCTTGCTCGATGGCTCGTATCTCAAAAATCTCGTATGTTAGGGCACTCGTATCTCGAGGTACCACTATATGTTTTATTGGCTTTTTACAGAGAGGAAGGGAGAGCGTTAGAAACTTTGATGAGAGAGAAGCATCCATCAGCTGCCTCCTGCACATTCCCTACTGAGAATGTGCCCCCAACCAAGGTAGATGCCCTTGACTGGCATTGAACCCGGGACCTTTCAGTCCGGAGGCCAATGCTCTATCCACTGAGCCAAACCAGTTTCAGCAGGATATTGTTTTTATTTTTTTTTATTTTCTCAAGATTATTTATAATCATGTTTTTGTTCTAGAAACCAGCTTTTTTTTTAATCATTGGCAAGTAGTCCTTGCACTTTCCTTATGCAGTTTGATAGTGTTTGATATATTGCTGTAATTATTTTAATAATAAAACTGAATTATTGTATGGCGATTGTCTCAGAAAAACCCCTGTGAGATGAAATTGAGCTAAAGCCTGTATTATAATTAAGGACTTCAGGGGGAAAGGCTTAGATATGCAATTAACAAGCTTAAACATATCAACAAAACCCCTTAGGTTTAAAAAGGGAGATTTAAGAGATTTCATTTTATTTTCCTCCTGATCCTGTTATGAGGGACCTTGAGACGTACCTTTCCTGTGGCCAATTTTAGCTTTATGTTCTTGTGGCAAAGGTCAGCACACCTTCGAGTTACAAGTGGCTTGAAATTTTGAACTGCTGTCAAGATATAATTCCTAATATTTGTATATAGAACAGTAAGCATGAACCCAAGGCATTGCTTAGATAATACTGTCACATTACAAAAGGAACATCATAATTCAATAAATTTAGCAATTCTTAATTACCGATCTGATCCTAAACTCCACTTTTCTTTAAGCCAATGCTAGTTAATTAATACCTGGGGAGATAAGAATATGCTTTAGATCTTACATATATTGCTTTCCTCCAACCTCTATGAATTTCCTACTTCCCCTATTATGTCAGCATCTCAATTTGGGTCTCTGAACACCTCTCCTCCTGCAAATTTCCTGATGTCAGTATCCATATTAACAACCTATCCGAACTCTTTTTAGTGCGTTATTTCATCCTTCTTCCCAGTTGAAGCCCCAGATAGTTTTTTAAAAATATATATATTTTATTGATTTTTTTATAGAGAGGAAGGGAGAGAGATAGAAAGTCAGAAACATCGATGAGAGAGAGACATCGGTCAGCCGCCTCCTGCACGCCCCACAGTGGAGATGTGCCCGCAAGCAAGGTACATGCCCCCGACCGGAATCGAACCTGGGACCTTGCAGTCCGCAAGCCGACGCTCTATCCACTGAGCCAAACCGGTCTTGGCAAAGCTCCGGATAGTTTTATTTTGTGGGCAAATTGCCTTTGATGGCCACGGGCCTGCACGGCTCACTGAATGGAGAGTGATTGCAGGGTTTGGGCTTAGCAGAAAGGCAACCAAACGTGTTTGTGGGTGGTGTTTGGGGCAGGACCCAGTAACTAGCCAGGGGTCTGTGTGTGTCCTGAGCCTGTTTCCCCAGTACACACCTCTTCCCCCTGACTTCTCACATCAGCCGTCTTCCAGTAGCTGGGATCCCAAATGAAGTCCTCACAGCCACGCAAGCAACTTCATTTTCCTGTATGTGCGTGACAGTGCCACATCTACCACCTTATCCAAGCTCTCAGACCCACATTTCCACCTCACACTTTCCTTCCTGATCTTCTTGTCATTAGCTCTGTATATTCCAGAAGAAAAGGAAGAAGAAGCAGCTATCCTAGCTCAGACACACATTACAGCAATGACTTTCACATGTTTGAGTGTGTTTTGTGTAGATGTTCCTCCCATTTTTCTGTACATTTAGTAACTGTGTTTGTATGCTTTTCAATTTTGTAGTTAATATCTGCCAATGTTTCTCTTCATTTTCAAGGTTTCATATCTAAGGTACCCTGACATTTTCACATCTACATTCATTATGTATTTTATTTATTCTTCTATATTTTTCATTTTGAATTTCAAAGAATTCCTTTTGTCTTAACTTGATGTTTTACAATGTTTAGTGCATTTGTCTAACTTGCACTAAAATGTTTTGAAATATTTTTGATTAACACATATATGGATTTTTTGTCACATAAATTATTTTTAAAAATATCTATACCTACTAAAATATTTTCACTTAAAATTTTTAAGTGTTCATCCATATGTGCAATAATTTACATTGTACCCTTATCTTTCTCAACATTTTATATTATTTCATAAATACATAACTTTAAAATAAATTTTCAAGTGTTTATGGGTAGAATGTCACTTAAAGTTATATTACTTGTGCTTACATTTTTATTCAAACTAAACAAAACTTTGAACTATTTTATGTCAATCTGTGGAAACTACAGGTGTAAAATTAGCACCATAACTCTAATCAATATTAATTTAAATTTTCTTCAAACAGTTTTGGATGCAACTGATTAACCTAAAATAAATCTTAGGTACAATTTTCTTTTTCAGCATTTGAATATTGAATTGTACTTAGTATAGGAAATAGATTTTTGTCAACAATCTAAAAATACATTCCTGGGAAAATTGCTTAGAGATGCATTCCAAATATAGGTAATACTTGAGACAAAAAGTAAATGGCAAATAGGTGGTGTTGGTTTTAAAAATGAGACCTCTAAACAGTTTTATTAGAATGACATGTTATTTGCAATTTCCTCCAGGCATCTGGTATTTATTTTTAGCCTCTTTACTTAGGATAAAATCAGGGTAAACGAAGCAGGAAGGCCTGTTATTGATGGTCCATTGAGTATGCATGTTTACAGAGAACTTGCCTTTTCAAAGCCTCCTAGTAAATCAATATCGAAGCTTATTTTATCACCCCTAAGTAAACTTTATCTTAGCAAACTGATAATCATTCATCGCCGAGTCCTTTTAACTGGTCAAGTCGACACAAAATATATCCTGCTCTTTTGTCCGGTATTAATAGAGGCACAGCATTCTTCTTTGCATTAAAACAACAACCCTATAAATATCTGCATGTGTTAGCTTGGTTCAAATGAGCCATTCATTAATGTGTCTTCACAAACAGACCTAAGTTTAGATCATTCTCGGCTGTTCACTAGAAACATATCCTGAAGGACTGCTTTCAGATACTTTACTGAAATGACTGTTTTTTCTATTGTCTTTTTAAGTATTTTTTTTTTTTTGGCCTGAAAAGAATAATAATCTTGAGTTTAATATTCTCCAAGTTTAGTTACCAAAGATGTATAACTTATCCAAAATTATAGTAACCCCTTTCCTACGTAAATACTCAAAACATTCTGTATAGTAGTGTTGTGACAAAAACTAAGATTAAAGAGAATAAATCAGTGAGTGATAAACAGCATTGGAAGGCTATAGCAAGAGGACTGATAATTGCTTTCTATAATATTTTGGTCAAAACCTATTATTGGGCTTTCAATTTCTTTTCCTGTTTAAACATATGGGGGGGAGGTCAAGCTTTCTGACATTCACCAATTCTCCTATTTGAAGTTACCATCTCGTAACTCTTTGCCTTGCTTATTTGTTCATTTGCTTCTTTATTTCACAGATACTCATTGCGCCTGTGCTAGGTGAGGCACCGTAGTAACACTGGATCTGGGTAACTAGAGCCGGAATTTGCTGCCTTTGATTCAGGTCCCAGAGACCCCTGATTGACAGGCAGGCCCAGTCCTTTTAAGAAAGGGCCCTGTGCCCAAACCGGTTTGCTCAGTGGCTAGAGCGTCAGCCTGTGGACTGAAAGGTCCCAGGTTCGATTCCGGTCAAGGGCATGTGCCTTGGTTGCGTGCAGGAGGCAGCTGATCGATGTTTCTCTCTCATCGCTGTTTCTAACTCTATCCTCCTCCCTTCCTCTCTGTAAAAAATCATTAAAAAATATTTTAAAAGAAAAGAAAAGAAAAGAAAGGGCCCTGAAAATCGCCAAGAATAAATCCCCCTGCAACTTGTTAGTAGAGAGACAATCAGATGCCACCAACAGAATAGTCTTGGATTTCTCGAACCTTGTATCTTAGCCCAGGAAGGTGGGCACTTACTGTGACGAATGAAAATTGCTCTAATGAGCATAAAACAGAATGGTGGCAGGTTCACTTCAGGGGCGAACACATGCCTGGGAGATGGCTTCGGTGCTGAGGGTGTATGTGGATATTTGGGGGACACTTCGTACAGACGAGAGAACACAAGTGCCGTGTTTCTGAGGCTGCACCCCCAGTGTCTGTGATGGGGCAGGCTGAGCACAGTGCCCTCAGGACTAACACAGGCGGTGGCACAGTGACTTGCTGCCTGATCCGCTGTGAAATTCCAGGCCAGCCAGCAGAGGCGGGTCCGAGTAACTGGAGTCCGGATTTGCTGCCTCTGACCCAGGTCCTCATGACTGACAGGGAGGCCAGGTCGTGTTCAGAAAGGTCCCTGAAAATCGCCACGAATAAATCTCCCTGCAAGACATCACTGGAGGGACTTGGAGCCATTTGCCAGGGTTACTGTGCACCAGGGACATGGGGATGTCCCCTCGCTTCGGGAGCTATTAAATACCAGCTCTGGGCTGACAGGAGCAGCGCCCGGGGACGCGGGTCAGAGAGGGGCTGGGGAGAGCCAGGCCATAAAGGGGGCCTGGCCCACATCAGTCTCACAGTGAGGCCAGTGGAATTGGAGGGCCATTCTGCAGCTGTTTTCCAAGTCCAGACTTTACAGAGGGAATCCTTTTAAATTTATCCTTACAATTCTTTTGTATTTTTTAAAAATATATTTCTCTATTGATTTCAGAGAGGAAGGGAGAGGGGGAGAGAGGTAGCAACATCAATCATGAGAGAGCATCATTGATTGGCTGCCTCCTGCACGCCCTCTACTGGGGATCGAACCCACAACCCAGTCATGTGCCCTTGACCGGCATCGAACCTGGGACCCTTCAGTCCCCAGGCCCACGCTCTATCCACTGAGCCAAACCAGGCAGGGCCTGCTTTTTCTTATTAACTACATATCATCTGAGACTGTGTTGCTAAGTGCATTTGTTGATAATATTTATGTATTGGGCAAGCACTATTATTTTTAAAAAGGCCAAAATTAAAAAAGGGTCTGGAACTCCCCCTCCCTCATGCTCTGACCAAAGTTATAACCCCAAAGAAACACTATATCTCTGGATTGCAGGTTAGATCCCTGGTTGGGGGAAGCTGGGGAAGGCAACCGATTGGTATCTGTCAATCTGTCTCTCTCTCTTCCCCTCTCTATAAAGTTAATAAAAACAAACTAAAATATTTCTTAAAAGAAAGGGCATTTCTCTTGCTGGGAGATGTCTGCAGAGCACATGAAATGGCATTTGGGTTACCCATTAAAAAGAGCTTTAAAAGCCAAAAAAGTGTTTCCAGTAAATCTCTCTTAAGCTGCTCTCCAGGCAGCGTTCTGAGCTGGATCTTTTGGCCCAGAGTAAGGATGAAACTCTTTAGTTATTTCTAACCTTTCTCACTGCTTGTCAATCAGGATAGACCATTCTTAAGACTAAAACACAAAATCCACATTTTTGGATTTGTGAAAAGGTTGGTTAATTGTATTTCAAGGAACAGAAGACAAATTAGATACTGGGGCAAGGGAAAATCCATTCACCAGTAGGACTATGGCTTTTAAAAAGCATAAGTAGGAAAAGTATACTGAAATTTGAAGTATCTTTATTCTGACATTCAGATGTGGCTAATGGGATAGCTTACATGAGCTGTATATTCAATAGTTTAAAATACAGTGTCATACCTGAGATAAATGGGGGAAAATGTGCCCCCTTTTTGCAATTCAAATAGACATCTTTTGAATCAAGTCATGAAAATAAAGTCGATAACAAAAACATCTTATATAAACCCTAAGATTGCTCAATCTGTTGGCATGTCATTGTCAACTCTCCTAAATCCACCTGGTGGGGGACAGGAGGTTGGGGGTAAGGAGGGGGTGGGCGAGGAGGATGTAATGGCCAGAACCCAGGCTCCAGAAACAAACAGACTATGTACCTCTAAAATTGTGACATTTAACTTTCTCATGGAAATCGTTGCGTTCATTTTGCTTTGTTTGAAGTGTTGGGTTCAATACTGATTATCTTGATTACTGAAGGTTCTGGAAACTCCCTTCTTTGGTTTCCTAGGGTGAGTGGTGCATTCACTTTACCCCCCAAACCAGCCCTGATAAAGCTAAATCTCAAGTCACATTTGCCTCCCTAGAGGCGCCTTAAAGAAGGCGGGGGGGAGGGTAGATAGCAGGCCACCGCAGACCTGATTGAGGGGGGCACCCCTCACTGATGTGGGTGCCACAGGGCCGTCCTCCCACCGGGGATTTAAACAGGAGAAGTTCTCAAAAGCTTCAGCAGAGGGCAAGGTCAAGGACTGCCATCCATGCGTTAATCCATCCAAAACGTCCCGCATTTCTCAGGTTCATTTCCTGCCGCCCAGGGCAGCCTGGCAACCGGGCCCTCCGCCCGCGAACCCCACGCTTAACTACTTTCTAAAGTGAACGGACTGATGAGAATCCTTAATCTCCCCCTCTGTGGATCCCCGTGATAAAGGATTCAATTTAATCTTGCCTCCCGGACAGTGGCTGTTTGTTTAACTCTCTTTTCTCAAGAGGTGGAAATTAAAGCTTTCATCTGGATGCGGACCCACACCATCAGGAATGCGTCCCCAAATTCTGTCACTCCCACCGCCCCCTGAGCACACAGCCACTTGTCCGCGGAGTTATCTGGCCGCTCCCCTCTTATTGCGCGCTCACACGCACCTGCGGAGGGACAAAAAGTGCCTTTTCCTCTAATAATGCCTAATTGAGCCCCATATTATTTTATCACCAGCCCCTGTGATTTCCAGATCGCCTCAACAGGTTACACAGTAAAACATGGAACGAGCAAATGGTTCTTTGGAAAATTAGCATGTTCAATCACAATGCAGCGGCTCTCCGTGTTCCAAGCATCTGTTGTCATTTCGAATTCATGAACCACTTCAGCGCTGTCTGTGACATCAATTGGCTTCCGAGCTCTCAGTTCTAGCACGTAGCAGTGTGTGCGTTCCACGGAATGCTGGTAAAAGGCAGCATCAGCATCGGATGGCCTGTCAGTGTGTTCGGATTAAGCGACCTTTGAGAATCATTTCTGTGCTGTGCGAGGAAAATAATAGGGAAACACAGTTAGGCCGATGAAAGCACTAGTTTTTTTTTGTGTTTTTACTTTCTGTCCCCCAAAGAATAGTTGTTATCCTTGACTTAAGAGTTATGGAGGCAAGAGCCCAGTATCTTAATTGGTAGTATTATTTGTATGCCGTCCTCAACAGGCCTAAGTTTTACTGTTAAAAGTTAGGAACAGAACTTCTTCATCTACAAAGAGTCAAAATTGGTCATGTATTTGAGGTTTATTCATCAAGCATTGGAATTCTTGAATCAAAAGAATTGTTTTTATTTTACTTATTTTAAAAAATATTTTTATTGATTTCAGAGAGGAAGGGAGGAGGATGAGAGAGAAACATCAATGATGAGAGAGAATCATTAGCTGGCTGCCTTCTGCATGCCCCGCCCTGGGGATTGACCTGCAATGGGGCATGTGTCCTTGACTGGAATTGAACCTGGAACCCTTCAGTCCACAGACCAATACTCTTATCTACTGAGCAAAACTGTCTAGGCTTATTTACTTTCTAATAATAATCTTATTTTTAAAAAATATTTTTGTTGATTTCAGAGAGGAAGGGAGGAAGGGGGAGAGAAACATTGACAAGAGAGAATCATTAATCGGCTGCCCCATGCACATCCCCTACTGGGATTGAGCACACAACCTGGGCATGTGCCCTGATGGGAATCAAACCATGACCTCCTGGTTCATACATGGGTATTCAACCACTGAACTATGCTGCCAGGGAAAAAAGTTGAATTTAATAACTAGAGGCCCAGTGCACAAAATCTGTGCATGGGATGTGTATCCCTCAGCTCAGCCGGCACCCTTTCCAATCAGGACCCCTGAAGGGATGTCCAACTGCCTTTTAGGCCCTCTCACAATCCAGGACTGCTGGCTCCCAACTGCTCACCTGCTTGCCTTCCTGATTGCCCCTAACTGCTTCTTCCTGCCAGCCTGATCCACCTCCTAATCACTACCTTGCCAGCCTGATTGATGCCTAACTGCTCCCCTTCCAGGCAGTTTGCCCCTAACTTCCCTCCTCTGCAGGCCGGGTCACCCCTAACTGTCCTTCCCTGCAGGCCTGGTCCCTCCCAACTGCCCTTTTCTGCTGGCCATCATGTGGTGGCCATCTTGTGTCCACATGGGGGCAGTCATCTTGTGTGTTGGAGTGATCATAAATTTGCATATTATTCTTTTATTAGATAGGATTAGATAGGATAGAGGCCTGGTGCACGGGTGGGGGCCAGCTGGTTTGCCCTGAAGGGTGTCTAGGATCAGCGTGGGGGTTCTGTTGGGGCATGGGGCAGCCTGGGTGAGGGGCCTGTGGTTGTTTGCAGGCTGGCCACACCCCCAGCAACCTCAGCAGAGGCCCTGGTATCTGGGGTTTATTTATCGTTTATAATTGAAACTTTGAAGTGGAAGCCAAGGCAGGCCAGGGCTGTAGGAGCTTGGCTTCCTCCATTGCCGGGGGCATCTCAAGCCTCCTGCTCTCTCCAGCTCCATAGCTGCCACCATTTTTGTTGGGATTTGTTTATCTTCTATAATTGAAACTTTGTAGCCTGGAGTGGAGGCCTGGGCCCTACAGGGTGTGCGGAAACCATGGCTTCCTCCATAGCTGGGGGCAACCCAAGCCTACTGTTCTCTCAGTGGCCTCAGACATCTTGGTTGGGTAAATTTACATACTCGCTCCTGATTGGCTGGTGGGTATGGCTTGTGAGTATAGTGGAGGTCTGGTCAATTTGCATATTACTCTTTTATTAGATAGGATTAATCTCTGCTCTTGTCACAGACTACTGTATTTAGTGCTTATTCATTAGACAGGAACAGAATCACACTTATTTACTCTTGGGTTATTCCATCGTTTTCTCCTTTTTCTTGCAAAGCATCTGTAGTTTTGGGATACTCTCTAAAACTTTGATGCTGTCTCGGGGGGTTGACCCACAGGAGAGTCTATCTAATGACATCCAGGTAATTTGGGATTTAAAGGAGGGAACTGATTCAGGGAAAAGGTCAGTGGGGAAATAAAGGAGATTTTCTCTGACATTATATCTCTTAGTCAATATGGTCCTTGTGGAGTTGGGATGCAGGTAGCTATGCCTCATTCCCAGGTTATAAGGCATGACGCCACAGAGTCACTCTCATCTCCTTCCCATTATGAGACACACGGAACAGTCCCAGAGTGACCTCTGACCTGTCCTGGGAGAAGCTACCCTGTAGTGACTGGGGTGCTGGGCGTGGTGTCCTCCCCATCGTGTTAATACAATGGTACCTTGAGATACGAGTTTAATTTGTTCTGATACCTTGAGGCATGGGAAACTATGAGACGCTCTGAGTCAAGGTAAACTGTTGGGTCTTGTGCAGCCGACCAATCCTAGCGATGACTCCTATCTCAAATGTTGCTCGTATTTCAAAGCAAAAATTGCTTGCTCGGGGGCTCATATCTCAAAAATCTCGTATGTTAGGGCACTCGTATCTCTCGTATCTCGAGGTACCACTGTACTTAGATCTTCTCACAGCAGACAACCTGCTCTTCTTCCACTCATGTTCCTGGTTCACCAGTAGCTTGGAAAAGGTTGGTGTTCAAGTTTTGAAGAAGCCACAGCTTTTAGTTTTAAACTTGTTTTGTTCTCTTGACATTGTGGCTCTTTCCTATAGTCCTTCTTGTTCTTACAGCCCTCTTCCCAACTTTCGCCTAGATCATTAGAGATTCCGAGAGTGTTGTAAAGCTCCCCGTCATTTGCATTAATTTAACTGCCTGCTTTTTTTTTTTCTTTCTCGCTGGAATAATGTGTGATTATATTAGCATAACTTTTATAGTCCTCAGGTCTTCTTGAGTTATCAATATTCTTAAGACTCTTAGAACATACGGTCATAAAACTATTTTCCTGGAATGTTTTAATGTGTTATTATTATACATCTATTTATTAGTTGTTATTAGCATAGTAACACTTTCTGTGATTTTGCGAATAAAAGTCAAGTAGGCTTACAGTTAATGGACTATTGATGAATGTTTAACAATCATTTCTCCAAAGTAGGGGGTGGTTTGTATGGGAGGGCGAAGGTGAGTAGACTTTTCTGAAGTCTCTGCTATAAGCCCTACCCCCATGGCCAATTTCAAGCGACCAGACCAGCATTAAAGCTGCAAAATAGGGAGTAGAAAGATGAGGACAGGGGACTCGGGGGATCTGGTGTGAGGGGCTCCAGCGTTCCCCTGATTCTACTAACAGTGGTTTCCTGTCCGGTCCCACCCCCAACCCAGTCCCCTGAGTCCTCTCTCCAGAACTGACATTTAAAAAATATATATATATTATTGATTTTTTACAGAGAGGAAGGGAGAGGGATAGAAGGATAGAAACATCAATGAGAGAGAGACATCAATCAGCCGCCTCCTGCATGCCCCCTACTGGGGATGTGTGGGCAACTAAGATACATGCCCTTGACCGGGATCAAACCTGGGACCTTAAAGTCCCCAGGCCGACGCTCTACCAACTGAGCCAAACCGGTTTTGACCAGAAGTGACATTTTTAATGGTTTCATCTGGCATGTAGGAATCACTAGGTATTTTTTATTAATGAGGTTACACAGCTATTTTGATTTATCTATTATAGATTCGAACCATTGACTTCTGATTACAGTAGAATTTAATTCCCTAAAAATGCCATGTCTTGTGCTTTTCCCCCTCCTTCCTCTCAGTGCTGTTGAATACAGGCTCTGTTTAATTCAACGTTAAGTTTATTATGCTTATGAATACATAATCCACATCGCGTTGCACCTTCTTATTACTTTCCATTTCCTGATGAAAAGTAGGCCATGTAACTTGGGTGGGCTATTTGTTGGGAAAAACAAACAAACCCTAAGGTAAGGATGATTAAATATTTCTTCTTCCCAGAAAATAATCTTCCAGTTTTTTGCTTGCAAAGTAATGGCCAGCCAATGTGTGTGGAGTCCACAGGCAAGTGGGGGTGGCAGTAGAAGAGGTTTTAGCATCTAGTGTGCATGTGTGTATTTTATTTTTCTGTGGTTCCCACTCTCAGTCCTGGGGGGCTGTTGCAGCCTGCAGGACCTCAGTTTTAACCTGACTGATGGGTGTGGCTTCCCTGTTGCTGAGATACGGGGAGCTGGTCAGTCAGCTATTGGAGGCTTCTAAGCCTAGTTTTCCCAAAGGTTTCAATCCACCTTCAGTGGTCCTTCATCTCCCGTGTCCAGGGCACCTGAGCTTTGAGTTCCTGAGACGCCTGGGGATTGTGTGTACAGACGGGGTTCACTCGGCTTTCCCATCGCTGATGCAGGGTCTGGCTCTTCAGTCATGTTTTGCTTTGTTTAGTTTTTCCTGCCAGGTCACTGACCATCTCCCTTTTTGCTTCTAAACATTAGTTGCTGCTGTCTCCTCTCTATTCCCTCTAGCTGTGTGGGTTTGTGTCTAATAAAAACAAAACCCCTTATTGTAGCTTTGGAGAAGGCGGGGTGGTCTGTGGAGGAAACAGATCATATGCACCATTCAATCTGCCACCTGCATTCGCAAGGCCTTTCTCTGAGGATTTGGAAACCTGCTTTTCTAAGCAGAGAGCATATTTCTGGGGAGACCCGGGTCTCACATCTGATGATCAGAGACCCCACGAGAAACTTGTGTATTATGCCCCAGAGTTCCTGTTATTCCCACTTCACCCAGGCAGTTCTCTGCATCTGCTTGTCACCGTATCCATGGTTACGGTTCCCCTTGTTACTAACTCAAGCTCCAGAGAGATGAAACAAGAAGTTGGAGCATCCTTGTGCAAAATATGTCTGCCTTTCCGGGCAGAGCTGGGGCCTGAAGAGGAGCCAGTGGAGGCCGGGTGGGAGCGGCGAGAACAGCACAGGGGTCCTGGTTACCACGAGGGTCAGGAGCTCCCTGGCCATCAAGAACTGTGCTGGTGCCCAAACCGGTTTGGCTCAGTGGATAGAGCGTTGGTCTGCGGACTGAAAGTCCCCGGGTTCGATTCCCGTCAAGGAATCAACCAAAGATCTTATATGCATACTAGAGGCCTGATGTATGGATTTGTGCTCCAGTGGGGTCCCTTGGCCTGGCCTGTGGGGATGGGGCCAAAGCCAGGTCTGACATTCCCTGAGAGGTCCCAGCTTGGGAGAGGGTGTCATGTAGTTTATGAAATATGAGGGTAGTTGTGAAAGTTACATGTGTCAGAGAACACATTCATTACTTCTAGCAGAGTTCAGAGTAAGTGCCTTTTTAATGGTCAGACTCCATGCCTTTTCATTAAAAGGTGCACTGTCTTCTCGGTGGCAGAGTGGATCGCTGCGGATTGTTTCTTTATGGCTAAAAATGAGAAACATCCTAACAAAAATGTAGATAGCCTAATGTGCCCAGGAATGAGAAACGATAATATTAGCATTTAACTTTAAAATGACCTTTCATTCTGTCCCTAGCGGCCCATCACTGTTCACATTCACTTCTTATATCCACCACGGTAATAATGCAACATAAAGACCTATAAAATGAGGAGCAAAAATGTCAGAGGACCAAGTAGGCGCCTTAGGATATTATACTCAGCGTTTCCTTACACACTTTTTAGGAGTTTAATAACTAAGCATGTTAACTAAACTTGAGAAAGAAATCCCTAAAATAATTGAATATTTGCTATATCTCGTTCATGGGGATAGGAAGCAGAGTAAGACACAGAGATCATCCTCAAAACTCACTTAAAAATAATTTATTGACTTTACAGAGAGGAAGGGAAAATGATAGAGATTTAGAAACATCCATGAGAGAGAAACTTTGATCAGCTGCCTCCTGCACGCCCCCTACTGGGGACCTGCCCACAGCCAAGGTACATGCCCTTGACTGGAATCGAACCTGGGACCTTTCAGTCCGTAGACCGAAGCTCTATCCACTGAACCCAACCGGTTTCGGCCAAAACTCACTTTCCAGTTAGACAAATGATCACAGTGCAGGACGATAGGTATCATAGTTGAGGTGATTTCCAGGTGCTTCGGGGAATGAAAGGGCACAGGCCAGGGCGGGCCTTCAGGGAGGGTTGCTTCAGGCTGTTGGAGAGCAGCATTGAAGAAAGCAATTCAGTCCCCAAACTCTGGTGGAAAACTAATGTCACAAACCTAAGAGGCAGGGAAAGACATGTTTAAAAGATTACCAGTTTGAATTGCTTTGAACCCAGTAAGTAAACAACCCTACAGAAAAGAACGCAGTGATGGTGAGCGCATGCGCTTTTAATGATTTCCTATGGACTGCTTCTTGCTGGAGGTAATGCCCCCCAGAAATGGAGTTTCTGTTCGGACTCATCATTTTATCAAGAGCTAATGCCTGGGTGCCATCCAGAGAGCCTTTCAGACAGTGAAAACACCGTGCTGAGCAGATGCCTGCAGCGTTTCCTCCACATCCGCCTCTCCTCCCTGCATGGAACACTGCCAGCCTGCGCCCTTTCTCTTCTGCTGTCTATGTCTCTAATCCTATTCCCCCCACTCTGTTTTTCTTTCTTTGCTACAGTTCTCTCTCTTGCTATTGCATACCACCCGCTTTTTGGCTTCAGGAGAGGAGGTGAATTAAAAAAAAACATACTGTGTTCTGCTAACACTGGACTAGACCTCCATCTCTGCTGTCCTCGCCCTCTAGCGCCCCCTGATTGTGGGGAAAGACACTGAGACAACAATTAATAACCTGTTGTTAATGGAGAGGAGAAGAGAGAGAGAATTTTGCTTTTATCATTCAGGTGAAGATACAGTCACCTCTGTATATATCCAACTCCTCTCTCTCTCATGGATTTTTCTTTTCCTCCCTTTTAGAAAACCATAAAATGTGCCTTTAAAGAAACTCACAGCAAGATCCAAACATTCTCGCATATCCCTCCCCTGTTGCAGGTCCCCTGACATTAAAGCAAGTGTTAGCATCCATCTCTTCTTCTCGAATCATTGATTTTTTTTTTTTAATCCCTTATTCTTCCACCCGTGGCTACTAATTGCAACTGTCTATCAGGCTGGCGTGGACTGTGGAACAAAAGCGCTCCTGTCAGTGAGCGGAGCTGGGGGTATGCAAAGCCTCACAGCGGTGAGCGGAACTCTGCGGGCAGCCGCTGTGTGCAGAGATGAGATCTGATACCAGCCCTCGCCGTCCAGCTAGGAGCCCACCGGCTTAGCATGTGGGCAGCGCGCTCCGCGATCACATTCTTGCTTTGTCTCTCCTTTTTCCTCTATTTGTCCTGGGCTTCATTATTTTTCACTCTGTTTGTCTTCCAGCTTCTGTTTTACACACAAGACATGAAAGCAGGCTTTTAAGAACCAGGAGTGTGACAAGAAGCTGCCTTTTGCACAAGTGCTTTCTGTTTACCGCAGGCAGGGGGCGCTCTTTGCAAAGAAACGAGCCCCGGGAGGAGGTGTTACTTGCAGGCACCTGCAGGCTTGCGGAGTGCCACGCTAAGGAACCCCTTTAGGATGTGTATTTCCCATGCCACCAGGTATCCCATGATGCCCGTCCTTGCTGAGATATGCAGACAGCACACATCACACACACGTTCTTGTCATGGAGGCAGCACTGTGTTGTAATGAGTAATGATTTCTCCAAATCCCAGTATAATTGGTGTGCGTTCATCTGCGTACCCTAAACACAGCGGAACGCCTTGCACCCGAGTTCCTCTAGAGCTGTGATCGGAAAACTGCGGCTCCAGAGCCACATGCGGCTCTTTGGCCCGTGGAGTGTGGCTCTTCTACAAAATACCACGGCCTGGGCGAGTCTATTTTGCAGAAGTGGCGTTAGAAGAAGTTTAAGTTTAAAAAATGTGGCTCTCTAAAGGAATTTCGATTGTTGTCCTGTTGATATTTGGCTCTGTTGACTAATGATTTTGCAATAAAACATTTTTGCAGGCAGTATTGCCCGAAGTTCCAGTTAACACCCTTCTCATCAATAGATCCACTTTTCTTATTTAAAAAAATATATATTTTATTGATTTTTTACAGAGGAAGGAAGAGGGATAGAAGGTTAGAAACATCAATGAGAAACATCGATCAGCTGCCTCCTGCACGCCCCCTACTGGGGGTGTGCCCGCAACCAAGATACATGCCCTTAACCAGAATTGAACCTGGGACCTTTTCAGTCCCCAGGCCGACGCACTATCTACTGAGCCAAACCGGTTTTGGCAGATCCACTTTTCATTGCCGGAAAAGTGAGAAGTTAGAGGAAAGTGGCAGGTCAAATGAGAATCAAAGATCATGTGTGTGTGTGTGTGTGTGTGTGTGTGTGTGTGTTTTCCTTTTCAATAGCTAACATAAGTTTTTCCTCAAATGGTTCATATTTAGAAGCATCACACTCTATTACTTGGAAACAGATAAGAGGAAAATTAAAGTAGATGGAACGTGAGTCACATGAATTACAGGTACAAAAGGGAAAATGTGGTTCAGACTATTACATAATTCCCCATCTTCCTAAAAGGGCCAGAGCCACCAACTTTAAAAGGCCAGGATATTGTGGAGGCGTTTTTGACATTCCATCCGAACAAAGAGCCTCCGGTACAGGCAATTTGACTTGCTCAAAGAAAGGGTATTATTTCTGTAAAACATTCCCTTTTGATATTTTCCCATATTCCAGTGATCTGCACTGAATTGCTCGGGGTGGACACACGAGGCATTTCGAGAAGCTGCTTTGTAGCACCCGCAGCCCGACAGCCCCCATGCATTATCCAAGATGAACTGTTCATTTCCTAGTGCTCAAGTGTTGCGAGGCGTTCAGAAGATTCCAGAGACGGTGTGAATGCGTGGGGGAACTCGCAAACAGAAAACCAGGTCAGTGAGAGCGAGTCTCTAGGGCCAGTTCCCAGGTGCACAGATTCCACCATCTGATTGTCTTCAAGTTCAGCGTATCAAGAACTAAAATAGCCGAAACCAGTTTGGCTCAGTGGATAGAGCGTCGGCCTGCGAACTGAAAGGTCCCAGGTTCAATTCCAGTCTCAAGGGCATGTATCCTGGTTGTGGGCACATCCCCTGTAAGGGGCGTGCAGGAGGTGGCTGATCCATGTCTCTCTCTCATCGATGTTTCTAACTTTCTATCTCTCTCCTTTCCTCTCTGTAAAAGATCAATAAAATATATTTAAAAAAAGAACTAAAATAATAATAGGTACCCATGATTAGTAATGGCCCGATCAACTCACGTTGAGTCAGTGACAAGCAGTGATTTGCATTTACTGAGATGCTCTTCGTAGTTGCAAGTGTTTGGGGTTTGGAAAATTCCTGAGAACCACGATCACATTTAAGACAAAACGGAGCACACTTAGTGATGAATGAGCTGAATTGTTTACTTACTCCAGGACGACAGCTACCGACCTGCAGGAGAGAGGAGAGCCACCCACCTGCTGACTCAACACCCGGGAACGCTAAGAGCTAATAAAGCAATAAAGCGAGAGCAGAAAAACTCCCATACGCTGTAGCCCAGGGTGCAAGACAAGGATGCCATCATTCTACGGAATTTTATTCTTGGGAGCTTCAGGATGACAAATCAAGAAATATGACACGATATCTCACACTGTATTTACCCATCTGCTATCAAGTGCATTATTTCTGGGGAACAGATAATTGCATTGGCTTGCCTCACGAAGCCTTGTGTGCAGTCCTCTGGGGGCCGTAAAAGGGAAATGGAATGTTAAAGAAACACATCCCAATAAGAGAATGCAAGTTCCCGAGCTTTCACAGGAAGGGTTCAATTAGGTAATGCCCTTCCTCCTTCTTCCTAACGGAAGCATTTATATGCCATGCACTGGACTTCCCGAGTTCTGAATTAGATGTTCGGAAACATCTTATTAAATTATTTCCTCTCTGCCTCGGAGTAAACATCGGTAGTTACAGGGAAAGAGTTTATTAGGCAAAAGTATTATGTATTGCAAGCCATAATTGAAAAGGGCCACACCCTATGGGAAACCATTAGAAAAAGTTTGGTTGTTAACCCAACATGCACTTATTTGTGCCATTAAAGAATCACCCCCCTTGCCAAGATCGATTTGGCTCAGTGGATAGAGCGTCGGCCTGCGGACTGAAAGGTCCCAGGTTGGATTCCGGTCGGGGGCATGTACCTTGGTTGCGGGCACATCTCCAGTGTGGGGTGTGCAGGAGGCGGCTGATCGATGTCTCTCTCTCATCGATGTTTCTGACTTTATCCCTCTCCCTTCCTCTCTGTAAAAAATCAATAAAATATATTAAAAAAAAAGAATCACCCCCTTAAATGTGAAGAGTATCATGCTAAGTAAAGTAAGTCAGTCAGAGAAAGACCAGTATGATCTCACTCATATATAGAGTTTAATGAACAAAATAAATGGAGTGGACTCAGAGACAAGGAGACATGGAACAGAGTGTGGAATCTCAGAGGAAGACCTTGTATGCATGTATGCATAACCCATGGACACAGACATGGGTGGTGAGGGCCCGGGGCGCGGGCGGGGTGGGATGGACAGGAGGGGGTCAATGGGGAAAATAGAGGGACATATGTAATACTTCCAACAAGAAAGACTTAAAACAATAAAAATAAGTTTTTAAACAACAATCACCCCCTGAATTCAGAAGACAGTCTTTCCTTGAAGAAATGTTCCGCCTACAAAAGCGACGCCTTGTTTACCACCGTGTCCCAGGTCCCCAAAGCAATCCTCGCCGCACAGAGTGGGCTCCATACATATTTATGGGGTGGATGAAGCCACAGGCTGACGCTTTGCGTGGAGAGCAGCTGTGCATACCTGAATTTCGCTTTGGAATCGAGAGAATTGTTTGACCTGCAGAATGTGCAATTCTGCGACCCTGCAGTTTGCCAGCCCATAGATCAATATGTCACAGTGCCAGCCTGAGGTTTGCAGTAGCGTTTTTAGGTAAAGAGGCTGGCCAGCAGGGGTCCATTTCCTGCAAACCCTTGATGGGATTACAACCCGGTAATTGTCCTATTAAGGAGCACATTACAAACAATTACAAAATAACAATTGGGGGTTTACTCTCCTTAGATCAAACCATTTGCAGAACGTGCTGGCTAGGTTTTTCCTTTGGCTGCAGATGAAATAAGATGCTTCTGCCAAGATGGTCTTTCCCAGTCTTGAGACTCCTCCTGGTGTCAGCATCCCCTTTCCTATCTCTGCCGTCCTCTCTTTCCTCTCTCCCTCTCTTCTCCCTTCTTCTTTTCTTTTCCATCATCTTTTTGTGTTATTTTTTAAAAATATTTTATTGATTTTTTACAGAGAGGAATGGAGGGGCGATTAGAGAATTAAGAACATCCATCAGAGAGAAACATCAATCAGCTGCATCCTGCACACCCCCTACTGGGGATGTGCCCGCAACCAAGGTACATGCTCTTGACCGGAATCTAGCCTGGGACTTTTCAGTCCACAGGCCGATGCTCTATCCACTGAGCCAAACCGGTTTTGGGTCCATCATTTTTTTTGTAAGAGAGAAATTTTGACGTCTGGAATGGGAACTAGATACAGAGTTGGAAATAGAGAAAGTTTTTTTTTTGTTTTGTTTTGTTTTGTTTGTGAGTCATAAAGTCAGAGTTTACATGCTTATTTTATTACCATCCTGACTCATAAATTTTTGGAAAAAACCTATTTGCAACATTTTCTCAAAGAAAGAAAAGGATATTGATTGGAGTTTGGTGCAAATGCATTATAACCTGAAGTGTCCAGTCGTTGCATTATGGTGGATCGCTTTCATCATTTGGGCTTTCTTTGGCCAGTGGTGATGTATCCTCCATTAAAAAGAAGAAATAATTTGGAAGATCATATCAGGAACAGATACAAAATAGAATCATTAAACGCAATTGTAATTATTTTTATCCTTAATATTTTTCTTGCTTGATAGGTGATATTTAAAATACTGCATTTAAAGTCCTTTAAAAAACATATGAACTTTATTTTACGATTAAGAGAGGACATTTTTTAAAGAAGCAAAATCAGATTTCTTAACTTCCCCATAAGTTTGGTATGACCTACTTTGTGTTTATCAAAAAGTGCTACGTAAACTGAACTGTTTGTGTCCTAACTTTTACGTTTGACCCCTGCGACAGGGCCGTTTTACATTTATTTCTAATTATCCCTCAGTGGCAATACACACAGTATTAAGTTCTACAATCCTTCAGCCTTTTTGTTAAGTGGTTAATGATGCGTAAACAGTCATTTAAAAGCTCATCAAAGAATCCTAAAATCCTTGCTTGGTCCATTTTTTGTAAATTTAGATCTAAATAGGGTCCAAAGATGGGTTGCATTTTATTCTACACACACGTGCTCAGTGTCTCCCCACGGTCCACTTGACAAAGCTCTTGAAATGTACCCAGATGGGGTGATGCAGATTGATGAGCAAGGTCCCTTCTAGATTGTAGTTCTGTTTAAGTTTGTCTTTAAACTACACATTGAATTGAAGTTTGATATTGGCAGGCGAATAAAAAGGAAACAAACTATTTTTTTTTGTTCTTTTCTGGCATATATATACAGATACACATACAGATACACACACACACACACAATTGATTTCAGAGAGGAAGGAAGAGGGAGAGAGAGAAACATCGATGATGAGAGAGAATAATTGATTGGCTGCCCCTTGCACACCCCCCACTGGGGATCAAGCCTGCAACCTGGGCATGTTTCCCAACCAGGAATGGAACGTGGTTCCTCCTGGTTCATAGGTCAACGGGCAACCACTGAGCCACACCAGCAGGGCTCTTTGACATCTTGTTACAACTCAGACATGAGTTAAAATATTTGAAAAATTTGATCTTTTTTACATTTTTGTAAGTGCAATCAGGCATTTACATGAATATTCATCACTCCTTCCTTCCTGTTATTTATTAGGTATTCTCTGATACGCAAGGGGTTACAGGATTTACATTAATTTATGGTATCCCCTAATGCACTGGTCAGTCTGGTGAGCTGAGAATTCTCATGAGTTACCAAGATCCTTACAATGACATTATCACACAGCCCCCATGAGTTAATAAACTGTCACGTATACTAAACACTTCTTTTTCATAGATCTTCTAATTTATTTTCATGGGAATATTTGGTGCGAGTTGAGTGGCATTCGACTGGGAAATCAGTGGCCTTTTGTTTTTTTCATTTTATTACTAGAGGCCCAGTGCATGGGATTTGTGCACTGGTGGGAGGCGTGGCCTTCAGGGATCATTGGCTGTGGGAGTGCCACTCATCCCTCTGCCACTGGGGGGTGCACTGATCACCAGGGGGCAGCTCCTGCATTGAGTGTCTGCCCCCTGGTGGTCAGTGTGCATCATAACAATTGGTCATTCTGGTCATTCCTCCATTTGGTCGCTGGGCTTTTATTATACAGTGGTACCTCGAGATACGAATTTAATTCGTTCTGTAACCTTGAGGCATGGGGAACTATGAGACCCTCGAGTTGTGGTAAACTGGTGAGTTGTGTGCAGCCGGCCAATCTACGCAATTACTCCTATCCCAAATGTTGCTCGTATATAAAGCAAAAATCACTCTCTCAATGGCTCATATCTCAAAAATCTCATGTTAGGGCACTTGTATCTTGAGGTACCACTGTATAGGGTTTTTTAAAAGTTATATTCAGTTGTTTTCTTAAAAATTACGGATATCCTAAACCTTTTAAAATCAGATTTGGGAAATGGGACATGATACCTCTGGGTGTCTGACTGTTTCTAGCTCTTTAGGTAATGAGTACATTACAGATGCTTTTTCAGAGTAAAGGATTGCACTGTGAGTCTCCATGTGTCTCAGAGAACAAAGCCAGTTTAAGATGTCTTGCCACACAAATGCAGTTGTTTACACCGAGCACAGTGAGCTAAGCCAGATGTCATGTATTGACTGGCATGGGTCTTGAGAACCAGGGAGAGCTCAGGCAAGTATCTTGTGATCATTAAAACACAAACTGGCCTTTCAGAGAAAAAGCGTTCCCCTTCAGAGGAAGATCAAGTGCAAGTTCAGTGCATAGATTGGTGGTTATCCCAGGGAAGTGTGCAGAAATGGCCAAGTCCTGCACATATAACTTTATTTCCTATACAGTGGTACCTCGAGATACAAATTTAATTAGTTCTGTAACCTTGAGGTGTGGGAAACTATGAGACGCTCGAGTGGAGGTAAACTGGTGGGTCGTGTGCAGTGGGTCTATCCGGGTGATGACTTGTATCTCAACTGTTGCTCGTATTTCAAAGCAAAAATCGCTCACTCCATGGCTCGTATCTCAAAAATCTCATATGTTAGGGCACTCGTATCTCAAGGTACCACTGTATCTCAGTAGCATTATTCTGAAGAATGAGGTCGGTTGCATTAAGATGTAAAAGTCCGTTTTTTGGTTTTATTAGTTGTCCTCTTTTAATTTAACTCATTCTTTTAATTGAGTGAGGGGATAGAAAGACATTAATCAGCATGCCTTTTATGTAGTTCTTAAAATATGGACACTTTATAATATGACCTTGCAGTATTATTTACTTACTTACTATGTAATGGATATGAAAATGGATGCTTATTAATACCAACATCTTGAAAAACAAACTAAAAAGGATAAAGAGAAATCTATTAAAGTTTATCAAAATCTGTTTAGTACCCATTTTTAACAGGGAGGTTTGATTCAGTCTTAGAAACATCTAATAATTTCTTTGCTATAAATAGGCACATAAATAGATTTGATCACAATTTTCCAACTTTAGGTTTGGTTTTCCATTGTTGATTTTTGAGGGCTTATTCAAGGTTACATTAAACATGAGAAGCAATATGGCATCATTTATTCTTAGAATCAATACCTTGTACATAAAATAGCAGATGGCTAGGATCTAGGTCAGTGGTTCTCAACCTGTGGGTCGCGACCCCTTTGGGGGTCGAACGACCCTTTCACAGGGGTTGCCTAAGACCATCGGAAAATGCAGATATTTACATCACGATGCATAACAGTAGCAAAATTTCATGGTTGGGGGTCACCACCACATGAGGAACTGTATGCAAGGGTTGGGGCCTTAGGAAGGTTGAGAACTACTGATCTAGGTAATTCCCTTGGTGTGGTCATTTAGGTGACAGCCATCAAGAAATTCAGATTTCTCTGACAAGTAAATAAATTACCAAAAGACCCAGCTCTCCATTCCTAAGAAACCTGACCTCAGATCTCCAAATCTTCTGCCACACATTTAGATTCTTTGTTTTGTATTGATGAGCTGAGTGGTATGAATCCTGGCTACGATGTAACTTTAGGGGATAAAACAAATGAAGTGTCAACAATGCTAACAAAATGTAGCCCAACATAAAGATACAGTATTTCTACCTCCTGCTCTTCAAACACCGCCTCCCATTTTCCTTCAATTGCTCCCGGAATAAGCACCGCTTTTACATCGCTGTGCGGCCGGACCACGGTTTAAAAGGCCAAGCTGACAAATCCGCTGCATTCCTGTTGACATTCCCCCTATCGATTCCCTGGTTTGGGGATAATGTCGAACAACGGGAACTTTCTGCACCGGCAAGGCCTGCTTTGCTTTACAAAGTAACCATGTCGAGACTAGACACGTTTTTCATTTTCTCCACCTTCCAAAAGCTTGGCTGTCTTTGCTCAAAGAAACACAGCGTCCGGGCAGTTGGAATTTTTCTTAATTTCCTTATGCGTTTTATTAACTATTATGATGTTAAGTCACCACGTGGATCTGGACATCCAACTAGGAATGTACGGATTTGACAGTCATTGGAGGGCCATGCTGGACAATCACAGAACGGGGTTAAATCCTAGCTTCCTACTCAGAGTTTTGTAAAGACAGAGCAAATGTCAGAATCAACTCCATGCAATGATCTGCTGTTACTTAAGGTCTCTCTCTTCCTATGGCCTAGGTGGCTGGCGTGATGGCGCATGGAAATGGTTCATTGAGATTCCAAGACCTTCTGTGTGAACAACGGTGCGGCCAGGACGTGACCTTGACTTCTGAGGACTCGCGCCAAGAGTCAGCCCCGTGTAAGTGTCTTGTTTATTGAAAACGTCCGCCAGCCATCTCAGGATGTCATTTTGTTACATTTTTAACATTGGCCAATTACATTACTTTCATGCTTCCGGCTTTGTTTCTCAAAAGAAATTCACACAAAAGCAGATGGAACAAATGGCGATTGTCACTGAATGTGACTCCCTATTGAGTCATTTCTTAGGAAGTCTGGCTTATTATTTTGTCAGAAGTAAAATGATCACCATCTCAATGGTATAAAACTGGTCACGACTAGACATTGCCAATGTGTCGGAAGTTAGTTACTATTAACCTGCACTGTAAAATAACCTGTGTTTTATTATGTTTGCTTTTAATGGTGAGCAAATTGGTGTCTATATAGGCTGGTTTGTGGTAGACAGCAACTGAAAAGGATTTTTTAAATATTCTGTTGAAGAGAATTTAAATTCACAGGGGGGAAACACACATTAACTCTTTGAAACAGAGGATAAAGGCTGCCTGTCTACACCTGTGAATAAATTGCCTTCGGTGGCGAAAGAGGCTTTGCAGATACTATTAAAGATAAAGGCTTTCAGCCAAAACCGGTTTGGCTCAGTGGATAGAGCATCGGCCTGCGGACTGAAAGGTCCCAGGTTTGATTCCGGTCAAGGGCATGTATCCTGGTTGCAGGCACATCCCCAGTAGGGGGCGTGCAGGAAGCAGCTGATTGAGGTCTCCCTCTCATCGATGTTTCTAACTCTCTATCCCTCTCCCTTCCTCTCTGTAAAAAATCAATACAATATATTTTTTAAAGATAAAGGCTTTCAGGTGGGGGAGGATAGCTTGAAATATCCAGTCCCCTCTCGTCATGTGACTCTTTGAAAGCCCAGCACCTCCCACTGCTCAGATCATGTGACTCTTTAAAATCCCAACACCTCCCACCTCTCAGATGCTCAGAGAGATGCGCATTGCTGGTTTCGAGGCTAGAAGGGGTAGGGTCAAAGACCAAGGAATGTGGTTGGCCTGGAAGAGTCTGGAAAGGCCACAGGACATCCTCCAGGACCCCCGAGAGGGTAACCCGCCCAGCAGGCAACCTGAATCACACCTTCAGGCTGCAGCGGTTAAGAGATGCCCTTTTGGGCTTGGCCTCCCAGCCAGGCCTGGGAGAGCAGCGGAGGGCTCAAACTAGAGCGCCGGCTTCTACAAGTCCTGCCTTTCTGCCTTCACCCCTATTCCCAGTGTCCAGCAGCTGCGTTTCATCTAGTCATGTAGCCTGTTTCTCTTCCCCGCCTGGGAACATGGGCTCTTTTCTAACTGAAGAGTGTTTGCCGATCCTGTGACGCCAGGGGAGACAAAACACCCGTGTCCTCTGCAGTTGTAGTTCTTTTCTTTAACAGCGTCCTTGTTTGTTCATTAATGAGGAAGACCACGTACCTGTGCAGACACTGATCCTTTAGATCAGTGGTTCTCAACCTTCCTAAGGCCGTGACCCTTGCATACAGTTCCTCATGTGGTGGTGACCCCCAACCATGCAATGTTGCTACTGTTATGCATCATGATGTAAATATCTGCATTTTCCGATGGTCTTAGGCGACCCTGTGAAAGGGTCGTTCCACCCCCAAATGGGTCCTGACCCACAGGTTGAGAACCGCTGCTTTAGATTTTCCAGGGGGCACACCCCAAGAGTCACTGTGGGTTCGCTTCCACACCAGGTTGCAGTAGAGCGTGTTGCAATCATTTTGCTGCTGGAGCATCTTGCCTCTCGTTTGCAGAAAGCAAACCAAACCAGCAGCCACAGAAAGCCCACCACCCTGTGCCATGCGTGCCGTGAAGCGAAGTTTCTGGGAACAGGGCGCACCCATAGTTACCACCTGCTCACCGTCAGCTGAGCCTTCCGGGGCTCGCTTTGCATTCTGGGTTGGACGGGGGTCTTCCTCCTCATGTGACAGGGGCAGATGAAGGCTGCCCTTCGAGGCCCTGACAGTGGCTAGTCAGCTTCCTTCTTCCTCTTTCTGAAATGGTCTCCACTACTCCCGTAGAGAGAACCAGCTTAGAGGAACAAAATCCTGCTGTCCCGAATGCATCACTGCAGAGCAGCGCAGGGCCTGAAGCTCCTTTTATTTTATTCATTTTATTTTAAAAAATGTAAGACATTTTACTGACTTCAGAGGGCAAGGGAGAGAGAAACCTCAATGATGAGAGAATCATGGGTGGGCTGCCTCCTGCACGCCCCCTACTGGGGATGGAGCTGCAGTCCCGGCCTGTGCCCTGACGGGGAATCAAACCGTGACCTCCTGGTTCCTGGGTTAAGGGTCACCCGTTGAGCCAGGCTCTAAAGCTGATTTTAGAAACGTGTTGAGGGCCCTTTTTGCTGCCACAGTCCTTGTCACCTGGACCAGAGACCTTGGACAGGCCCCTCACTTTGCCTCCAGATGCAGGCACCACCCTAAAAGCCTCGCATTCCTTTTCCTGCCTAGTTCACAGGCGGCCAACTAAGTCGCTTCAGTGGTTCCATTTTATTTCAAAGAGAAACTCAGGAAAAACGTGTGAATTTTGTCTGAAACCAGTTACAGTGAATAGAAAACACACCCCTTTTTATGTGACTGTGACCAGATTCACACTCGTAACCAGAGGGATGGCCCTTTTTCCACAAGGAGGGTTAGGTTTTAGAATGTGCTTCCCCAAGGTATTTCTGAGAAGATGTCTCTTTGCTTAGGAAAGACAATTCATTTCTCGGTTCTGAAATGACTGTCTACGCAGATGAATTTAAAATGCCACCCTTTTAGGTTTCAACTGCAGTTCCAATATTTGGTCTACCAGCAATTATGCAAATGATAAAAATCAATGCACGTCAAAAATGTATGTCTGCTTTCTTATCAGATAAGTCTGCTGTAAAATGCCATTACCAGATCAGGGCATGTTCTATTACGAGAAGCAAAATTAACATTAACAGTATCATGAGCTGTTGCACACACACATGGACACGGACAAAGACACACACACACACACACACACACACACACACACACACACACGTGGTTTGGGGTGAAAGGTTTCAAATCGCTGCACTAACTAAACGCAGTGTTGGCGAGACTGCTCAGTGTGGGAATGACTGCCACCTGTAATTAGCATGCACTGAGCAACCAAACAGGCGTCCCCTCAGGGAGAGGATCTTGCTAAAGAAACATGTCGATTTCTGTCACAAGCAGAGATGCACACGGAACACAGAAAACCCATTTCACCATCTTCTGCTAAAACGTGAGCCGAATGTCTGCTTCAGCCCTTCCCAGACTGTGTGTGCTCTCCCTGGAAGACGATGCGGGCTTTTAATTTGAGTGACAGGCTACCCGGATGCAGTGCCATGTGACTGAGTGTTTATCACTGATGCTGCGATGCGACACTTGAGGTGATGCATAGAGGGAGCCAGCCAGCTTGCTTCCAACATCCATGCTTCCTCATTTAGATTCTCTGCACAGAGTTCCTGTTGCCAAATGTAACCATATTGTCCTGTGGATGCCTTTGTCTTCCTTTATTACTAAGGACACTCAGATGGAGCATCTGAGAAGAGTGAGTTGTGGCCACAACTGAAGGGTTGACGGTTCAGTTCTGGTCAAGGGCATGGACCTGGGTTGTAGGTTCCCTACCCCTGTTGGGGCACCTTGGGGAGGCAACCATCTGATGCTCCCTCTTTCCCTCCCTCCCTCCCTCTCCCTGTCCTCTCTCTTCCACTCTCTCTAGAAAATCAATGGGAAAAATATCCTCCAGAGAGGATTAACCAATCAAAAAGAATAATAATACAAAAAAGAATAATGGATTGTGCTTAATCACTTTTTAAAAAATCCTCACTTGAGAATGTTGTTTATTGATATTGTTACCAGAGAACCAGAATAATCAAACCATGCTCGGAGAGTTTGGAGTTGCATTTATTACGCTTGGGTCCAGAGGAAAATGTTTCTCAAATTCTGGGCCCCAACATGCAGAGATTTTCCATATTTATATGTTCTTACCTTCTTTGTCTCCCAAATATGGGATGTTTACCGCCCCTTTTGCAAGTTCTTAAAGAGTCCCTATGTGCTGGGGCCTTGAGATCTCAATCAAAGGCCTGGCCTGGTGCCAGCACTGATAATTTTGTCTGGGAAGGTTTAATGGCCTCTCTGAAGTGAGAATAGTCTCATTTTCCTTATTATTTAAGCAAGCAAACATTTACAGAAGCCAAATAGCAAGGTTAACATTTCAAACAGTCGTTTTTATATAAGATGGATGCTTGAATATGAGAGACAGAACAAAAACCTTAGCACCCTTGTGACGTGAGTGCAGTGAAAGAAACATCCATTGGTGCGTTTGCCTCCTGCACACTCCCTGACCAGGGATCAAACCCGAACCGTAGGTCTGTGCCCTGAGGGAAGCATCAACTCTGAAATCAGAATCTTGGGGTTCAAATCCCAAGCTTTATCCTGCTAAGTTCTAATCAGCCATATAACATTGACCTGAGGTGAATGAAAATATAGACTCAAAAGAGGTCACCCCCAAATTACTCCTAATCAACAGCACACATTGGCCCCATTGGGGAAAAGATGAACCCCGCTGAGGAAAAAGGATCGCTGAACTTGGTGCTTAGTCTGGCATCTTGATTTTAAATATAAGTGATTCATACATTTAAATTGAGATTAGAAAACAGCTCAAGACAGGTGCTGTGAAATGGTAGTGGGTTGGACATAAACCTTTTCCCCCAGAAAAAAAGAGTCTAGAATATTGAATAATTTTTGGTGGGGCATGTCTTGCTGAAGACTGTAGAGGAAAGGTCAGTTTTCTACAAAATTACTTTCATTATGTTGTCCCTGAAGGTACAAGACAAGTTAATTTAAAATTGCAATTACATCTTCATACTAAATATATCTGGATTAAAAATAACAAGGAAGGTGTTTTTTCTTTTTTTTTTTAGTTAAAACTTTAAATAAGTAAAATTAACTTAAATGTCATTAAGGCTTTCTTTATTGTAAGTAAATATCCAGCAGGAACTTGGTTATATAAAGTCCTAATACCTGTGAGAGAGTTCTGAATTTCATATCTGATTTTAATGGAGACTTAGAAATTCAGTGAGATACTTGGTAAGCTTTATGGAGGTATATTTGAAATATAAAACATGGTACAGCCAAAACCCTTTTGGCTCAGTGGATAGAGCATCAGCCTGCGCACTGAAAGGTCCCAGGTTCGATTCCAGTCAAGGGTATGTACCTTGGTTGCAGGCACATCCCTTGTAGAGGGCGTGCAGGAGGCAGCTGATCGATGTCTCTCTCTCTCATAGATGTTTCTGACTTTCTATTCCTATCCCTTCCTCTCTGTAAAAAAATCAATAAAATATATTTAAAAAAAAACAAAAACATGGAATAGATTTCATGCATTCTTGTGATGAGTTTGAACATAGCATCACGACAATCAGGCTACTAAACATATCTTTCAACTTCAACAATTTCCTGGTTTCCTTGTATGGTTTTAGCTGTTTTTGCTTTTGGTAAGAACACTTATCATGAGATCTAGACTGTTAACATATTTCAAAGCACACAACGCCGTGTTGTTAACTTCAGACACCATGTTGTGCAGCCGATCTAGAACGTATTTGTCTTGCGTAAGTGAAACTTTATAACTGTTGAGACATCGTTCCCATTGACGGCAGATAAATTTTGTGAAATATGCTTATTTTTTTTAGTCAGCAGACAGCCATGTTTACAGTGGGAACACTTCTTATTGATTACTCAGTAGAACTGTGCCTCACATTTTAATCCATAATTCGCCATTTAATAAATGCTTGTGTAATCTTATGTTTTAGGTAACTTTCTTCTCATAGAAGGTAGATTTAGAGGAAAAAGAGAAAAATATTTGTGAAGTCTGTTATGTGCTTATGCCTTGTGTGTGTTGTTTCCACTGTAAGAATAGGAACAGGCCAAAACCGGTTTGGCTCAGTGGATAGAGCGTCGGCCTGCAGACTGGAGGGTCCCAGGTTCGATTCCAGTCAAGGGCATGTACCTTGGTTGCGGGCACAGACCCAGTGGGGGACGTGCAAGAGGTGGCTGATCTATGTCTCTCTCTCACCGATGTTTCTAACTCTCTATCCCTTTTCCCTTCCTCTCTGTAAAAAATCAATAAAATAGCCGAGACTGGTTTGGCTCAGTGGATAGAGCGTCGGCCTGCGGACTGAAAGGTCCCAAGTTTGATTCCGGTCGGGGGCATGTACCTTGCTTGTGGGCACATCTCCAGTTGGGGGCGAGCAGGAGGCAGCTGATCAATGTCTCTCTCTCATGGATGTTTCTGACTTTCTGTCTCTCTCCCTTCCTCTCTGTAAAAAAATCGATTTTATATATATATATATATAAATAAAAGGAATAGAAACAGGAGCTCAGAGAGATCCAGTGATTTGCCCACATCACAAATGCACTACACGGAGTTACAGCAAAGTCTGTGGTTCGGTCTCTCGGGATCCCCATGTGTGCTCTTGGGCTCGTGCCCCCTCCAAGCCAGTGTTCTCCCAGGTGGAACCTGCTGCCTGGCCACCAGGATCCGGTGTGCGGTCACAGTGCTACTGATCCAGACTCCCAACCCGTCACGGGTACCACCCTAACCAGGCTGCCATGCAGCATCGCTCCTGAGCCAGGAAGGGCATGAGACCTGGCACAATTCCTCTGTCTGCATGGTGGCGTGACGCAGCTCAGAGTTCCAGAAAGAAGACTCTCCACACTCAACCTGGGCACTGAGAGGGCAAGCCAGGCCTTCTGCGACAATCCCCAGACTTCGTCACCAGTTCACTGTCTTCGTTCATTAGCTCCCTTTGCTTTTCAGGCGCCATTCTGCTAGCCCAGTGGTCGGCAAACTCATTAGTCCACAGAGCCAAATATCAACAGGACGACGATTGAAATTCCTTTGGAGAGCCACATTTTTTAAACTTCAACTTCTAACACCACTTCTGCAAAATAGACTCGCCCAGGCCGTGGTCTTCTGTGGAAGAGCCACACTTAAGGGGCCAAAGAGCCGCATGTGGCTCACGAGCCCAGATTTGCCGACCAGGGTGCTAGACAAATGGTTTGATTGTTCATTACAGTCGCTTCTCAAAAGACTCATCTACTCCTCAAAGGGAAGTATTAATAGGCCTCAAGGATCAAAGGTCACGTTTCTGCCAAATTGCTTTCATTATGCTGTCCCTGAGGAGAAAAGACAGGTTAATTTGAAACTGCAATTTGAGGTTGAGCCCTTCGATTCTTTGAAGAGTCCCAGCAGCCCTCCGCTAGTGGATCTCGAGTCTTAAGTCGTTTCCTAATCAAGCTCTTGCTTTGAAAGAACGGCCTTAAATCACATTTCCAATTCCCCGCAATTCCCCACCTCCCTGCTCCCCGCTGGCACAGGCCAAAGCTGTGCTCTCGCATATAGACAGATAGATATCTACATGTACATGTGTGTAGGTGCGATAGATAGATAGGTACATATAACAGTAGATTTAAGATAGATATCTACATGTACATATGTGTAGGTGCGATAGATAGGTACATATAACAATAGATTTAAGTTAGATATCTACATGTACATGTGTGTAGGTGAGATAGATAGATAGGTACATATAACAATAGATTTAAGATAGATATCTACATGTACATATGTGTAGGTGCAATAGATAGATAGGTACATATAACAATAGATTTAAGATAGATTTCTACATGTACATATGTGTAGGTGCGATAGATAGGTACATATAACAATAGATTTAAGATAGATATCTACATGTACATATGTGTAGGTGCGATAGATTTAAGATAGATATCTACATGTACATATGTGTAGGTGCAATAGATAGGTACATAAACCAATAGATTTAAGTTAGATATAAGTCAATAAACACACACACACATAGGCCATTCTAAGTTACTAAATTTATATCGCTTTGGTTTTGCTATGTAAAAATTTTTTTTTAAATATATTTTATTGATTTTTTTACAGAGAGGAAGGTAGGGATAGAGAGTTAGAAACATCGATGAGAGAGAGAAACATAGATCAGCTGCCTCCTACACGCCCCCTACTGGGGATGTGCCTGCACCCAAGGTACATGCCTTTAACCGGAATCAAACCTGGGACCTTTCAGTGTGCAGAGCCAAACGGGTTTCGGCAACACATTTTTAACATAAGTGATATTTTACTACATAATCTCACCTTTTCCTGTGGGTGGCTTTTTTGCTGATGTTCCTGTATAAATGCCTTGAAAATCTAGAGAAGACAAACTAGCAACCAAGCTCTAGAGGTTTTTCTATTTGTTTAATATGCACTTCCTGTACACTATGTTAAAAGTTAAGTTTTTAATGTATTTGGAACCTTGTCATAAAATAACGTGAGGATTCTCGACAACTCTTGGAAAGCTTTGGTTGTTTACCCCTGAAGATGTACAAGGGCCCACGGGTTGTTTTTCTTCCTTCCTGCCTCGCTGTGGGTCCATTGTCCCAGATCCTGTTAAAAAAAGAGGAAAAAAAAAAGTCAGTGTTTTTGATAATCCGATTCAGCCATCTCTCCTTACTGCCGTGGCTTGTTAATCACACGCTCCGGGCGATCTGTAAACCTACATACAATGCAGAGTTTGCATTCTTCTGTAACCAGAGCAACTGCCGGGAGATGGAGGCAGCACCGAGGAGGCGGGGCTGAGCTGGGGGGATGGAGAGAGAGGAGGCCGAGGCTGGAGGGAGACCAGCGGCTGCCCGGGCTCCGGGTCCATGTGATCCGGGGCCCGAAGCCACGTCCTGCTGCCGTCTGCCGGTTCCAGGGATTAATCAACTCAGGCCGCTTGCTAAAACCGGCCCGAGGTGCTTTCTGACACTCGCTACTAGAACATGTGGAAAAACAAACATTGCTAGTGAGAGGGTATGTTTCTCTATTCAAAGACCCCAACATGTGGGATCGGCTGAGTCCAGGCAGAAGGGAGGGCAGGCAAGCATCCATCTCTCCAATTTACAAGTTAACAATCTTTAAAAAAAAACATACAGTGGTACCTTGAGATACGAGTGCCCTAACATACGAGATTTTTGAGATACGAGCCGTCCAGGGAGCGATTTTTGCTTTGAAATACGAGCAACATTTGAGATAGGAGTCATCGCAGGGATCGGCCGGCTGCACACGACCCGCCAGTTTACCTCGACTCGAGCATCTCATAGTTTCCCATGCCTCAAGGTTGCGGAACGAATTAAACTCGTATCTCGAGGTACCACTTGCATGCTAATACATGGAAGCTACTTATTTTCAAGTTGTCAAACATTTTGTATAACACACGGTCACATTTGGAAAATGTGTGCAGAATGGACTCATCCTCCATAATGCAAGGGCTGTGAATCAGTTTGATTGGATGAGCCCAAAACATAGCATTTCGTAGAGGAGTGAGGTTATGATTGAAAATTACTTAGGGGCGCTTCAAAGGAAATGATGCGTATGTATGTATGCACATCCCATGCGGTGCAAGGCCTTCCTCCTTTTCTGAAAGAGACATTCAGGTTCCGTCTGAATTAGCGCTTCCAATCAGGCTCCTGATGAGGCTCTTTTTACCGCCCTTGAACGTTCTGCACAACAATAAGGAGAGAGGAGCACCTCATCAGAAAGCCTGGAGGAACGTTTGCAAAGCTGCAGCTGTTTGCTTGTACACTTTTTCATTTATTCCTTCTCCTTTCAGCTGAACAACGCATTTTGAGGTTGAATTTATCAGTGTAGTGCTTGAGATAAAATAATAATTGTAGCCGGAACCGGTTTGGCTCAGTGGATAGAGCATCAGCTTGCGGACTGAAGGGTCCCAGGTTTGATTCCGGTCAAGGGCATGTACCTTGGTTGCAGGCACATCTCCAGTGGGGGGCGTGTAGGAGGCAGCTGATTGATGTCTCTCTCTCATCGATGTTTCTAGCTTTCTCTCCCTCTCTCTTCCTCTCTGTAAAAATTCAGTAAAATACATTAAAAAAATAATAATAATTGTAAAGTAAGACTCCAAATCTCCTCAAATAATTTCTCAGAAGTGTGTATAACTTGATTTTCTTGAATAAATGCACATTTTCCAACATGCTAGACCAGCGGTTCTCAACCTTTAGGTCGCGACCCCTTTGGGGGTGAAACGACCCTTTCACAGGGGTCGCCTAAGACCAGCGGAAAATGCAGATATTTACATCACGATGCATAACAGTAGCAAAATTTCGTGGTTGGGGATCACCACCACATGAGCAACTGTATGCAAGGGTCTCTGCCTTAGGAAGGTTGAGAACCACTGTGGTAGACTAATACAAGCAGTGAAGTAACACTTTTTTGTAAGAAGAACCTGGGACTAAGGCAATTTCTTGTAATTCTGGCCACATAAGATCTGATTGAAATAGCCTATAGGAACTGCTGATGAATAGTTGTAGATGTGTCAATTAAGAAAAGTGATAAAGTCAGCATTAATTAATAAATGCAGGTTGCTTTGCAGAAAAATTCTCTTCCAAAAACACACAACTCATGGGATGTGAGGGTCTCTGTCTCTCGGGTGGCAGAAATATTGGGGTGCAGTGGACTCAGTCCGGTTCTAAGAATCGGTTATTTGATAAGGAAGGAGCACACCGAGGTAATTCATTAGCATCTCCTTCAAGAATTGTCTATATCCAACTTGATCTTTTGGCCACCGGTTAGCCGGCTAATTAAATTTTTATGGCTTTCCCTGACCCGGTTAGTGTGGCAGGAGCATGCATTCATGGAGATAACAGAGCAGGCTCTTCCTGACCCGGTACCCTGCTAGAGCTACCCCACACCTGCTTCTCCCAGGAGGAGCTGCTTTTCCTAACACAAGCGAGATTGTGGGAGCAAATAAACAAGATGAGCAAACACAGCCACTGGGCGATTTTAGACACCTCCAAGGTTCTACAGTAGAAGTCACAACACCACCGGCAGGAGAAGGGAAATGATGATGGTAAAACTGACATAACGGTACCTTTAAGGACAGAAACACATAAGTATTGAAAAAATTAAATGAAAGAAATGAAGATGTAAATGGCTTATGGGCTGTACCAGCTTCCTTGGGGGATGTCTTTGTCTTAACATTTAAAAAAAATGCCACGCCTGTTTTAAAATCACGATTTAAGATCTCACAGATCTGGTCTTTCCAGTTGTGTGATCTGGGTGAGGCAGGAAGCTCAGTATGGAAGTGGCTGTAGGACAGTTTGATGGGAGCCAGTGAGTCCTGGATGCTTAGAAAATGAGCAAGAGGGACAGAGAAAAGGAAGGGAATTGAAATTAAATATATATATATATTTGTTTAAGGTGAGGCCAACTTTTAGGGGCCTGCAATAAATTTATCTTTGGTTTCATCCTCCATCTCCTTTCTCTTTTTCCCCTCACCTCCCTTTTCTTTTTCTCTTCTTCCTCCTTTCTAAATGTCCAGATCTTTATTTCCCAGACTCGAACTAAACTTTCTGCTTATTTAAAATATGTTAGAGGAAAATATAGCTCCAGGGACTCAGACCCTAATCATCATAGTTTCCTTGGGAAATGTTGCTTAGTTACAAACTTAAAAAAAAAAACCCACAAAAACAATAACAGCAATGCCAACAAAATTCCTAGGATGGAGGCTGCTCATATTTCACAGATCAGTGAACTGCTTATCTGCTCTTTCTCCTCATTAAAATAGAAATCATCTTCTAGAAAATTCCTTTTGCTTCTTACCCCATTGCTGGTTGTGTTCTCAAATATCTGTGAAGAAATTAATGAGCTTTTGCAGCTCCCTAAATGTGCATATCCTTGGAAACGAATGTTGAATTTCGCTCCGGGTATGATGGATTGACCTATCATCCCTGTTATACATTGCGGTTTCAGAAAAATGATTTATAAGAAGAAAAACAGGTGTCATTTTGTTTTTGATTTATGGGTTCTGATCTTTAATCCTGAATTTTTATATCATTAGTCCTGAGAAAGGGATATTATGAGACAGGTGCAATGAGATTTTGAATATTTTCATACGTATAAATCAGTTTATTTTCCATACCTTGGCCATGGCTTTTATTATAGAGCGCACAGTCATGATGAAACACACACTCCTCAGCCCTAGTCTAATTTCTCAAATATACATATTTGCCAAATTGCATAACCAAATGTATATTTATATAGATATACGTGTGTGAAAAATCAATCCCAAATCTACGTGAAGATTGCAATCGAGTTTATTCAGAGACATTAATGATTGAAACAAAAGATATTTAATGACTGAATACCAGTAATCTGTATAGAAAATAAATTCCTTTGTAATGTGTGAGGTCACCTACTTTTTATAAAATGGAAAGATTTTTTTCAAGGATTTATTGACCTAAGCTCAGGAGAATTGCCTTTCTCCTTGCCAGCCCCCACATAAATGAATAGGTTATATTTTTTATAAATGAGTGAGTACAAGGTCCAGAACTCCATAGAGACATCAGTCAGGAAAATTTTTCAGAGAAGTTCCTTTTTCCCCCTATTCAAGATAACATTGAAAAATTATTATACATTATCTGGACTATTTTTTTTCATCTCTGCTATTCTTTCTCCTTGAACAGTTTCAAACTTTCAAGCTAAGCTAGAAGCTTCACCTTTAGAGACAGAATATGTATCAAAAATACTACTGTAATACTTTTGAATAGAAAAATATGGTGTAGCTACAAAGAAAATAAACGTCATACTGGCATATTTCAATTAAAGACAGTTTTGAAGGAAAAATCAGTATAAAAACATTTTGTAGGGGGGGATTTTGGTCACAGTTTTGGGTATTTTTATGTCATGAAATGCCGCAGGTCATTTGTGACAAAAGTTAGTTTGAATTAGTCTGTAAATATAAAACCTAAATTAGGAGGGAAATGTTATCACTTTAATCAGAGCAAAAATAGAATGAGAACAGTGGTAGATTTCTTGAGAAAGCGAGCTTTTCTTAAGAATTAAGGAATCCTGATTTATTCCATCTTTATCCAACCCCGTCCAATCTTTTTCATTTGTTGTACCGCTACTGCATTCATCAGCAACTTCGTGATTCTCTGAAATAACTGAAATCTACTGTAAAGCAACTTCGGCCTTTTAATTTTTTGTTTCTAATTTTACAGATTGTCTCCACACCTACACACAGAGCCAAATAACTCAGCACTTTGCATTTAGTTTCCATGTAGGATGTAATGGGTTTGTTCTCTTTTCCTTGCGCTAGCATTTCACCACAGCGTGGGGGCCTGCCCATTCCTAATAGCTGTTTTGTAAATATTTGTTGATTGATGACAGAGGCTGGGGTAGAAGAGTTTTAATGAATAATTAGTACGTTAAGTTAATAAATCATGGCAGCAGTATTAATGTTGGTTTAGCTATTTCTAGACCCTGCTTTCATGAACACAACCAGTTTACTGGGGTCTTTAAGTTACTTGTTTGTGCGTATGCGTGTGTGTGTGTGTGTGTGTGTGTGTGTGTGTGTGTGTGTGATCGAAATTAAATAGAGACAACAAAACTTCCTCAATATCTAATATTTATATTCTATATGTCTTCCTGTTTGCTCATCAAAATATGACGGTGGTTCACACCTAAATGAAAAAAAAAAGTGTCCTTGGGCCACTCACCCAGCACACCTGAATCTAATTAATTTTTCCCCCTGTAAGCATCATTTCTCCTCAAACCCAGGCGAACAATTTGTCACAACAAAGGGAGGTGTCAGGAGAGATTGTTTTTCTTAGGGAGGGACTGATGGTTTTCTAATTGACCCGCAGTTTTGCTTCTGCAGCAGTTCCCCCTCCGAGCTGGGCTGGTTTTGATGTGGAAAAGCCAAACAAGAGAAAGTAATTGTTTTCCTCTCAGGACCATCTTTTTAATTTTTTTTTCCATTTCATTTAAAAGATGAGTTTCTTCCATCTTTGACATGACCAGCGATTTGGCCATTGATGACTCAATTGCTCTTCACTAGCTGCTGATGGCCGTGTTTGACAATGATCCTGCAGTTGGAATTCAGGGGGCACCTGATCGAGATGGTGACCTGTGTGCTGCTGAGAACCGCAGACCTACCCTGCCCTGCCTGTGGCTTTCTTCAAGGACAGCCCACTCCCCAGGGCCTCAGGGTCAGGAGCTCAACACTGTGGGTTCCTCATGTAATGTCATCTAAAATGGCACAGCTCTGCCGAGTCCAGTTTGGCTCAGTGGATAGAGCATCGGCCTATGGACTGAAAGGTCCCAGGTTCGATTCCGGTCGGGGGCATGTGCCTTGGTTGCAGGCACATCTCCAGTGTGGAGCGTGCAGGAGGCGGCTGATCGATGTCTCTCTCTCATCGATGTTTCTGACTTGCTATCCCTCTCCCTTCCTCTCTGTAAAAAAATCAATGAATATATAAAAATAAATAAAATTAAAAAAATGGCACAGCTCTGAGCCAAAGCAGGTGCGTTAAGAACCACATTGGGACCAGGGCATAAATTGCTTAAACTGGCACCTGTGATCCCTTATGGTAGCAGGGCTCTCTGTTCACCCATTCTAGGTTTATTTCCTTCAATGCTTATAGCCTCCCTTCTTAAAGATTTCAGAAAACCTCATCTATGAATGGGGAAGAAAATATTAGCACAACAAAGTGCGGAACCCAACCTAAGTCAGTTTTTTTTTTAATACTTTTTATTGATTTTTTTACAGAGAAGAAGGGAGAGGGATAGAAAGTCAGAAACATCTATGAGAGAGAGACATCGATCAGCTGCCTCCTGCACACCCCCTACTGGGGATGTGCCTGCAACCAAGGTACATGCCCTTGACCGGAATCGAACCTGGGACCTTTTAGTCTGCAGGCCGACGCTCTATCCACTGAGCCAAACCGGTTTTTGGCCCAAGTCAGTTTTTGACATAAGGGTTGGACACTTGTGATACACCCGATTTGAAACCAAAGACTTTTAATGCTCATCCTCAAATCCGTCCCTCATGATAGATCATTTTAGTGGACCAGTGTTCTTAGAAGTGAACTTGTTAGAGTCGCTGAAGAAGGAACACATGAGACCAAGAATAGTAAAGAATTTTAAATTTATTAGATCACCTGGAAACCAGATGGGCTGAGCCTCAAATTGGTGCCAGCACACGGGGATAGGAAGTCAGAGATTTTAAAGGACTCGAGGTGAGTTTTCTTTTGCCCGGGAATTCTCTGGGCAGATCTGGATCCTGGGCAAGTCTGGAGGGGAAAGTTACTGGTCTTAGCAAATGGAATGCGGTCTAAATGAAAGGGAATGTCTGTTGCAAAATGATCTAAAAACATCAGTTTCCCAGGGGAGGGGATATCAATTGGATTATTTGATCAGACCTAACAGTAAAAAAAAAAAAAAAAAAGGGAAAATATAGACAAGAAGAGAATTGTAAAGAAGATAGTGTAGATTGTTAAGCATTTTTCATGAAAAGGTGTTCCGTGTGGATGGCTGTGAAAAAATCCAAATGTTATAGTAATGGTAGAAGCAAATGACCAACTCTGTCCTTGCACATCTTTTGCTGGAGTCTTAATTGTGATCCTCTGGTGTTGCCAGTTTCCAATGGTTGTAGCATTTCCCCCCTTTCCTGCTAAGAAGCTCACTGAGGTTGCTCAGAGTGAAGCCCCATGCTGCACAGAGCACCCCAGAATGGGCGGGGTGACTTCCCAGGGCCTACAATCACATCTCCTGTCTTCCACCACATATTAGGGAAAGCTGACATTTAAGGAGAGGTGTGCTGAGGGGCGCTTTGGCTGTAGAGTGTAATTGTCATTTTTGTTGTTTGGCCTTATGTTTATGGATCACAGATAAGAGAAACTTGGGTTTGGAAGGGTTTTTGTATTTTTTTTATAGTATGTTTTTATTATTATTTTTTAAAAAGGGGAAGAGAGAAGGTAGATACAAACATTGATGAGAGAGAAACATTGATCAGCTGCCTCCTGTACACCCTTTGCTGGGGATCGAACCCACAGCCCTGGCATGTGCCCTGACCAGGCATTGAATTGGCAACCTCTTGGTTCATGGGCCCATGCTCAGCCATTGAGCCATACAATATATAAAGTGCTGAAAATTTAAGTTAGCATCAAGAATTAAAGGCTGCTGCTTTTGTAGACGTTTTGAGCCCGGTATACTGAAACAGATTTTTTATTTGATTACACATTGCTGTCTTTATTGTATAGCTATGCGTAATTCACAGAAGATGCTGGAAATAATGTCTTTATGTCTCTGCGTGGCTGGCCTCGGACATGGCCATGCTGCAGTTTGAATGACATTGACTAACCACAGCCAAAGAGTGGAAGCATCTGAAAAGTTCAGATGAATGAAACTGAAAAGCCAGGCTTGTCCTGTGTCGCACGTGACAATCTTGAACGTGGGGTTATTTCAGATGGCTCTCCTGAGCTCCAGTGCTAGGCAGTCTACCACATGGAAACCTTATCATGCATTCATACATGAACGCCTAGGGGAAACGAATGTGCCCCAATTCCAGAAAGATCGACGATGCCCCGGAAAGGAATGGCATCTATTTTGCGACAGAGCAAGCTTTCTTATGTATCCTGGGAACCATTGACTGCAGTCACATTGCCATTCAATGGTGGTAGCTATCGATTTAATCTTTATTAACAGGAGAAAGCATCCCATTTGTTTAAGATGCAGGTTATTCTGCGATGCTAAATGCAATGTAATTGATGTAATTTAAAAGTTCCAGGGATAATGCCGTGATTAATTCCTCTGTAAACAATCTGGCATCTTTCACTTCATGGAGGCAGGCAGGAATTTGGAACGAGGCGAGATGCGGGGAAGAACATTTACGATAACAATTATCATTTAAAAATATAATGCCCTCTGAAAGACGGGGGTCCTGCAGGGCATTTACATTTGCTGCGAGGTCTTAAGAGCTGTAATTCCGAGTGATTCATCGTCTCCAGATGAAAGGAACACGAGGACAGCATCGCCAGCGTCGTGTCTTTGGGATGAATGAGGTTTCAGAATTTCATGAAAGAGGTTACCGAGCATATTTCAAGGGTCAATTTCTTGAGAGTTTTGCCGCCCCGATGCAGCACTCCTCATTCATCGAATCATTTATTCATCCAGTCAATAAATATCACGGAGTGCCTTTTAAAAGGACGAGTGCTTTAGGAGAGACTGGGGATGTGTATACATATTACATTATTCCTGCCGGCGAAGAGCATCGAAAGCACTAAGAGCGAGTTTAAGTGAAATACAATTAATATACGAAGGCGTCCATGAAATGGATCCTGCAGGAACTGAGAGAGAGAGAGGGCACTTAACCCAGACTTGGGATATAGGCCGGAGGAATTGGCGTGTGTCTTATTTAAGCTTCGACTTACTTAAAGCTGCATGTTACTTAAAGGATGGAAGTGAAATCTATGGAAAGTTATTCCAGGCCGAGAAGATGCCAGGGGTTTTAAAAGCCAGACCGAACAGAGCTGTGTTGTGGGTGAGTAATGTGCCAGGCAGGGAGCAGAGCTTGGTAGAGTGAGACTGGCGGGGTAGGAAGATGCTAGAAGGAAGTCAGTTATTTAGACCCCGTTATGTAGATTATGAAGTCTTGGGAACACTATTGGATGGATAACCTTGGGGATCTGAAAGGGATGAGACTAGATGTCTTCAGAGAACCCAGTTAGGATTCCGTTGATGCATCTGTGGAAGGGATGATAAAGGCGTGGTCACCACTGGGCTATGGCTGAAACCTGAGAGAAAATGGGACAATTGAGCATAAACTCGCTCTTTCAGAAACTTAGAAATCAAGGCATAATAAACAGGGGCGTTTCAGTACATAGAGAACTGAGGGTGACAGAGGAGGCACAGAGAGGAGTCCACGAAGACAACAAAGAGAGGGAGGGGGGACATTCGGAGAATTAGAGAGAGTTGCCTTAAAACTCAAGGACCAAGTGACTGACAGAATCCTCCTGATGTGGCGGGAATAAGGGAGATGGCCTTGACTATGAGGCCATCAGGGACTTTGGAAGAGCAGGTCAGTGGCAGACGACAGGCAGGACCCAGTTTCAGAGGACAGAGCCGCGGGTGGAAGTGGAGGTGATGAGGATAGTTGTGTGTCAGAGAGTAAAGCCTAAATACCGAATTTTCTGGATCTTCAACTTACCGTTGACCATGGCCAATGTTGCCGGTAGATATATACACAAAGCACACAAAGGAGTCTAATGGTTACTTATCATTATTGGCTACAGCTTTTCCCCAAACTCCAGTGTATGCTTCTAGTGCAGTGGTTCTCAGCCTTTCTAATGCCGCGACCCTTTAATACAGTTCCTCCATACTTCATAACTGTAATTTTACTATTGTTATGAATTATAATGTAAATACCTGTGTTTTCCGATGGTCTTAGGCGATCCCCTGTGAAAGTGCCATTCGACCCCTAAAGGGGTCGCGACCCACAGGTTGAGAACTACTAGTGTAGTGACTGAGGCATATTCTTTCAGTGCAGGCCTGCTTATAAAAGCAGCTGCCTTAGTTAAGCCTTGGGGGCGCCAGGTAAAGAATGAATCAAAGGGGAACAGAGTCACATCAATGGAATAGGTCCAGGCAGGTGGTCTCTTTATGGAGTGGGTGGGTTAAAGGATGTTTATTTTCTGTAGCAAACATAATACCGCGTAAGCTCTTTAAAAATGTGATTTAAGCCGGGACCGGTTTGGCTCAGTGGCTAGAGCATCGGCCTTCGGACTGGAGGGTCCCAGGTTCGGTTCTGGTCTGGGGCATGTGCCTTAGTTTCGGGCACATCCCCAGTGGGGGGCATGCAGGGGCAGGTGATCGGTCTCTCTCTCTCATCAATGTTTCTGGCTCTCTGTCCTTCTCCCTTCCTCTGTATGGAAAATCAATAAAAAATATTTAAAAAAACAACATAAAAATAAAAATGTGATTTAAGTCTTTATGCAATCTAGTGAGGTAAAAATATTATTATAGATGAATAAACAGAAACAGAGAGTTAAGTAAATTGTCCAAGGTCACACTGCTGGGGGTAGAAGGTAGGGCCATGATTTGAACTTGGGCAGTCTGGCTTCAGAGTGTGTGTTCTTTTGTGCTCCTAACATACCCTGTTGTATGATTTCTTGGATTTACCAATAAGGACATAGAGTATTGATTTAACAATATCCCTTAAGGTCTTCTGGATTCCATTTTGGTCAGTAAGAACTAAAGAAGTTCTTTAATTCATGCTTTTAGCCACAGAATATTTTAATATAAAAAGTCATAGAATAGTTTAATATAAAAAGCTGGACTCATCATGCAGGGAGTTTCGACGATACCAACACCAATTTGCACTGTTCAAAATACAGGTGTGATGATACTGCTCTTTATTCATTGGAATCCTCAGCCTCGAGTCTCCAAAAATGGATCCCATTCAAGAGCGAGACCTCTAAGAAGAGAATGCAAACGTTTTGGACTGGGCACTGTGAAAAATGAGACCACGGGACGGGGATTGGGCTGGGGACCAGTGCAGGCACGATCATCCGCTATCAAGCCTGGCTGGGTCTGAATAGCCGTCCCTGGCAGGGGCCCAGCTGGCCCGCCTTCCTGACTTGACTTGCGCGAACAGCAGCCAGTGGAGCAGGAAGGTGTGTGTGTATCGGGGTGCCTGCGTGTCAGGGGTTGGGGAAACAAATGTTCCTGCCGGTTCGGGGTGACTGGAGAGAACTGCGGCGAGGCAGATGGAGAAGGAAGCGGTTGGAATTTTAGGAATATCTATTTACATAGTTTTGTACAGTTCAGTAATAATCCAGATAAATGGCCCGGGCCAGATGGTGGGTTTACCCAGCCATGCTGTGCGCCTTTTTGTATGCAAATGAAATGTCCACATAGCAAGAGAGCTTTGGGGAGAGGCCAAAAGGAAGCAGCCAATTCAAGCTAAAAGGTGATAAATTTAGGACCCGGAGAGGAGCACACTGGAGGTTGACAATATTGTTTTCTAATTTGTCCTAGTGATTTAATTTTAATAAATGAATGCGAACCTAACTATTCCCTAATAGATGTATTGTGGGCTAATCTTTTGCATAAGTCTGCTGCAGAAGAGGCTAATAAAATGAAACGGCTCTTCTATTTTTGGTTTATTCAAACCATTTCAATTTTAATTTTCCCAAAACTAACCAAGGGGGGGGGGATGAAAAAGCCCTGAAGGGTTGAGAACTTGCCAGTTCTCACATTAGCCTCAAGGAAGTGCCTTCTCCAACAAAGTTGGGGAGAGAGCAGGGTTCGATCAGAACCAGAGGGGGCCTGGCATCCTAATGAAACTGATGGCATCTGTGTCATCCAAAGGCCCTGCCACCTGCAGTCACTGTTCTTCATCACGTTATGCTCCCTCCTCAGACTGGGGTGGGGGTGGGGCATGTGTCTCAAAGGCTGGCCAGTTCCTACCCTTCAGAAGATGTGGCAGATTGAATGCTGCAAGAGGATTGGAAACATGTGCTATGGAGCTACCTAGGAATGGGAACTAAAGCAGCATTTGAAAGAGAAGCAATGGAATTGCATAACTTATGAGTAAGAAAATAATTACTCCCAGGGAAGAGAAGGGTCTAGAACAGAAATCCCATGAGGAGAGACCAAGCAATCCCTAAGACTGATGGAAATTGGTTATGTTGGCGAAAAGAAGTGAGTTGTCCAACCATTATGGTAAAATTTTCTGTTCCTTCACCCCTTCTTTTATTTTTTATTTTTAAATTTTTTTATTAATGCGTTACATGTATACCTATCTTCCCATCGCCCTTCCCCCAACACTCTCATACATACCCTAACTCCCCAGTGTCTATGTTCATTGGTTATGCTTATATGCATGCATACTAGTCCTTTGGTTGATCTCTTATCTATCTCATCTTTGCCTAACCTTCCCGCTGTAATTTGACAGTCTGTTTGATGCTTTACTGCCTCTGTATCTATCCTTTTGTTCATCCGTTTATAATGTCCTTTATTATCCACAAATGAGTGAGATCATGTGGTATTTTTCTTTCATTGACTGGCTTATTTCACTTAGCATAATGCTCTCCAGTTTTATCCAGGTTGCTGCAAATGGTAAGAATTCCTTCTTTTTTATGCATAGCAGCATAATATTCCATTGTGTAGATGTACCATAGTTTTCTGATCCACTCATCTGCTGTCGGGCACCTAGGCTGTTTCCAAATTGTAGCTATTGTAAATTGTGCTGCTATGAACATCATATGAAGGGGTGCATCAATCCTTTCTGATTGGTGTTTCTAGTTTCTTAGGATATATTCCTAAGAGTGTAACTCCTTCTTTTAATAATAGCTGAACCCTGGCCACAGATAGAAGCCTATGACCTCAGCCTAACCAATTACATCACTCTATCTTCCTGGCAACAGTGATTGGTTTAAGGACTAGGCATGTGACCTTGGCAGGGCCAATCAGTTTTCACTTTTAGGATCGTTATTTAGATACTGACAAGAAGAAATACTATTTTTTTTTCTTGCTGGGAGTTGCTAAGCAGAGATGCTGGTGGTATTTTTTATTGGTCACTGTGGAGTTAGCCTACTTGCAGTAGAAGAGAAAGATCCATCTTCAAAGAGAACAAAAACCATGCAGGGATGCGAAACAAATGGAGAGAGGATCTCTATTTCTGTCTTGAGCACGTCCTGACTTGATTAGTGATGTCTCTCAGGTCCCAGTGGCAAGTTCTATTCTTGTCTGAACAAAATTAGCCACCTAAAAAATGACCACTCACTTTTCTCTTTTTCTTTTTTTTCTGAGTCATCCTTGAATATGCTCTTTGTAAAAAGACCATCACTAGGTAAAACAGCAGTTTCAAAAATCAAATCATAGAAGGGTGCGGTCCGAAGGAGGAAGTTGAGAATATTAGAACTTGAAAGTGCAGTGGTACCTCGAGATACGAGTTTAATTCGTTCCGTAACCTTGAGGCGTGGGAAACTATGAGACGCTGGAGTCGAGGTAAACTGGTGGGTCGTGTGCAGCCAGCTGATCCGCGTGATTACTCCTATCTCAAATGTTGCTCGTATTTCAAAGCAAAAATCGCTTCCTTGACAGTTCGTATCTCAAAAATCTCGTATGTTAGGGCACTCGTATCTTGAGGTACCACTGTACATCAATTCTGAGAGATGGTAAGATCTAATAGAAAAAAAATGACGGTGAAATGCTGTCAGGTTCTACCCACATCCATGTATTCTTTCTAAAGGCCGTGAGAACAATGGGTCAGGGGCATGGGTGCAGAGGGCTTTGCTATTTCATTCAGAAAATCATTCGGAGGGAAAACACATTGCAGGTTGACAGGGCCCAGGAATGAGGATTTTGACTCTATGGTACTGGAAAGGGCGTGCAATAGAAGGGAAAGGCTGTTGAGCCATGGTTGATGGAAGCAGAATTCTAGCGGAAGCTGGAGTGAAACCCAGCAGACACAGTCAGTGTCAGGCGCAGGCAGAGCATCCTGTCTGTTTTAGATGTTACGGTTCACATGGAAGGCTTTTCTTTTCCTTTTTTGGTCTATTTGTTTTGCCATTTGGGGTAATAAAGTAAACATTTAGGAACAAAGTTGAAAGAGACTCCGTTGGGAGTGGATTCTGCAGAAGAGCACAGCAAGAGCTGCCTAGTTAACGAGAGTTATTTCCTGGTTATCACTTGGAATTTCTACAGGGACCTTAGGGAGAGTCCAAGGCCAAAGGGGTGTGTGGTTCTCAAAATGAAAACCTCCACCAGGTGGCAGCACATTATGATTTTTTTTTAAATACCTACTTTTTTATTGTTGACAGTAAATCTTTGCCTTGTAAAATATATTTAAGTTATATTTAATTAACTTTGAAATCTTAACACCTTGTGGACCAGTAGTTTTATTGCTAGCTTTACCCAGTGGCCAGATAAGTTTCTATTGAACTAATATAAAAAAGTTTCACAGAAATGTTAAAGGCACACTGTAAAATTACATACCCATTGCATTTGAAGTTATTTATTACATGTTCTTATAAGCTAATGCCTTTTTAAAGTCTGATTCTTTGTAAAACACGGGGTAATATGAAGTGAAAATTCTCATGATCCGTCCGCAATGTATCAAGAATGTAACATACAAATTGGCATTTCAACATCCATGTGTGTTGGGAACTCATGACTCAGTTTCCTTCTGTTATAGATGAATCTGTTTCCAGATTCCCCGTGTGATCTATACAGAACCCCTGCCCCATCCATGTGCTCTGATTTGGGTCCATCCCAGGAAAGGACACTTATTGTTTTAAATTAACCTTTCAAAAAAACTCCAAATATTCATAAAATTTGTTTTAAGGCTCCTATAGGCTAATGGTTGACCAATGTGTCTCCTCTATTAGCTTAGGCAGAATTAAAGTGCTCAACCATAACTCCCCATTTCACTGTGCTGACCCGGTATCATGCTGGTGTATTTTTGCTCCAAAGACACAGTGGCGGTTGATTATTACCCATCTCCTATGTGGACCACATGCCTCATGATGACAGAGACTTGGTGTTTTGTTCCAGCTGCAAGTAGCAAGTGCTGTCTGAATATTTTTTAAAATATATTTTATTGATTTTTCGCAGAGAGGAAGGGAGAGGGATAGAAAGTAAGAAACATCGATGAGAGAGAGACATGGATCAGCCGCCTTCTGCACACCCCACACTGGAGATGTGCCCGCAAGCAAGGTACATGCCCCTGACCAGAATCGAACCCGGGACCTTTCAGTCCGCAGGCCGACGCTCTATCTACTGAGCCAAACTGGTCTCGGCTGAATATTTTTGACTAAACATACAAGCACAAAATATTTCCCATGACTGCATACCCCGTACACATACATATGAAGCTAACATGTCCTCTTCCAGTGGACTTTGGTGACTATTTATCAGAAAGAGGAAACCAGGAAAAAGAAAAGAAGTTAAAATCTTAGATTTACCATCCAGGAGTAAGAAGAGGGAATTCGGGGAGGGAGGCGCTGTGCGAGTGGATAAAACAAGGTAAAGGTATCACACAAGGAACACACACCGTCTCAAAGGGTAGAACAGTGGTATCGGCCCTCTCTCCTTTGCATTACCGATTCCATTTGCATCTCAATGACTCTGAACTCCAAAGAACATGTTCCACTAAAGTCTGGGAGATAAGCCATATGTGCCGTGTTGCAAATCACGTAGCAATAAAAGTGATCCAGTACTTTGATAGATTTGCATAATCCCCTGACTGGTCTGTCACTGATTCCCCTTAAGAGATGAATATAGACTCGCCATGAAAATCGGAGCTTCCGAAATCCAACTTCCTGTGTGGATGGCATTATTACTTTGTAGAGAAATAATTTCAGGCTGTTTCCTTGTTGTTCCCTGGAGTTAACAATTTTTTTTTTTTATATATATATATATCCATCCTCGCATGTCCAATTTTCTGAAGCTCCTTAAAAATCACTCATGCCTTTCTCCTCATTTTCACTTATTAATGTTGACCCAGGTTTCTCTTGGCCTCATATTTTACCTCTATTCCGTCTCTCTCCTCTCCTCCCATCCCCCACCCCTTACATAAATGGTGTTTTCGGGCCATCATACATCTCCCTGTTTCCCCACCAAGCAGCTTTCCACGGAGCTGAGGAGGAATGTTATTGAAGATGACAGGCATTATATTTTCCCAGGACATAAAGTTTCTAAGAAAATGTTATCCTTCTCCCTGTGTGACATGACAGATTTGTCATATTTGCAGTGGCATTTAAAATTAGAGCACAGGTTGTGATTGCAATCTCAGAGATGCTCCGATCCTCAGTTTGAATTTCGGTGTTAGTTCATTCATTTTCTCGGGGGCCCCGCGGGGAGGTGCGTCTGTTACATCATTTTGCCCCTCATTTTCTTCCCAGCGAGCCTGAGGCATGCGTCTCTCCGGCGGGGTGGCCAGGTAGGAAATTAAGACTTTTATAAAACAAATGCGAAGAGAACGAGTTATTTTCTATGAATTTTGGAATGAGTCAACTGTGAAAGAATTTACTAAAGAATGTTATGAGCTAAAACCCACAGGTCTGCAATGAAGCCTTTTCTCCTTTAATGGAGAGATTTCCCCCCTCCAATCGGCGAGGGCTGAGCTTTTGGAATAGATTCGCTGGGTGAGAAGGATTTAGTGCAGTGGTCGGCAATCTCATTAGTCAGCAGAGCCAAATATCAACAGGACAACAATTGAAATTTCTTTGGAGAGCCACATTTTTTAAACTTAAACTTCTTCAAACGCCACTTCTTCAAAATAGACTCGCCCAGGCCGTGGTATTCTGTGGAAGAACCACACTCAAGGGGCCAAAGAACCACATGTGGCTCGTGAGCCGTAGTTTGCCGACCACGGATTTAGTAGGTCAAGTTTGAAACTCTCTTTATGGAGCTGGCGGATTTTGGGAAGAATGAGACAGGAAAGGAGGAGGCAGAAGATCAGATACATGGGTCCCTGTCTCTCCTTCCCAAGTCACACGTGTTAGACTTGGCAATGGAAATGCCAATGATAAGTGCTCTTGGCTGGGATTGTGTTTGGGATGCTGAAAGGGTGTGCCAGCAGTCTGTCCCCGGTGACAGCCAGAGGGTGGCTCTGAGGGCGAGCAGTGTCACCGTGTGGTGGCAGAGAGAGCTGACATTCAGCACCTGAGACCCCTTACCTTGCTATACAGCGTCCCGAGAACCCTGTGTTCTAAGCAGGGACCGAGGAGGTGGCTGAGCAGAGTGGGCGGCTCTGCCATGTGCCTGCGTCATTGAGAGGTTGGTCCTTCTAAAGGTGGGCAGTCCAGATCAGAGCCTCAGGGGAGAGGGTTACAGAGATGCAGGGAAACCGGTAACACAAGCAGGAGGCAAGGTGAGGTCAGCCAAGCCACCCACCACTGCTAGACCCTGACCGAGTCAGGGGAGAGGAGTCTGGGGTGAAACCCACCTGCAGTGTAAGCCACCCTGCCCACATGCTAGCGATGAGCAGAAGGACAAGGACATTGAGTGAGGACCACACTTAGAGAGAGGACACCATACGGACTCCAGAATGACTCCAAAGAATGGGCACAAGGATATGTTACTTGTACCACATGCTTAAGAGAAAGCTCAAATGTGCAAGTCTAAGCTAATCTCTTTAAAAAAAAAAAAAATATATATATATATATATATTTTATTGATTTTTTTACAGAGAGGAAGGGAGAGAGACAAAGTCAGAAACATCAATGAGAGAGAGACATACACCAGCCGCCTCCTGCACACCCCACAGTGGAGATGTGCCCGCAAGCAAGGTACATGCCCCCAATCGGAATCGAACCTGGGACCCTTCAGTCCGCAAGCCAACGCTCTATCCACTTAGCCAAACCGGTCTCGGCTAAGCTAATCTCTTAATGACACTAGAAAAAGTCTAGTTGTTCAAACGAAGTTTTAAACCGAATCAGTCCATTGTAAATGTTCTCCTAAGTATGGAATTGGATTTGGAGGAGAGGGTGGAGGATTCTTGAAGACAGATCAGTTATCCGAAAAGAACAATCACATTATTTTTGCATATCTAAGGAGCCTTGCTATAAATAACCACTGGGTCACAGTGGACACGTCATTTCAATCCTGTGAATCTTCATACACATTTTCATTTAGAACAATAAAGGAATTGGGATATATAATTCCTAAGGTCTTTTCTGATTGTGAGGGTCTGTTTGTATGTACAGTCTGCCCTGTTTCTCTAGAGGACAGCCGTGTCCCTTTGTTTTAATTTTCATGATAGAATGAAACTGATGTACAGGGCTGGCCTCTCCCAGCCATTCTTGTGACAGAGCATTGGCTTTAAATAAGCTCACCACACGCAGGTTATAGCTGCGGGTTAGGCCCCGGAAGTAGAACGGAGCTGTGTAGTCCATGGAAGTGAGCCTGCCACTGTGTGCTCATGGGTCAGATGCTCCTGCCAGCTGGAGAGGGAGCGTTTCTCCCGGGAGGCAGACTCCTGATCCCTCCTCCCCGGGCCCAGCAGCTCCAGCTGCATCACAGATAAGTCTGTTCCCAGAACATGTCACTTCCCAACTCAGGACCAGAATGTTCTACCCCCTGCTGCCATTTACAAGTGCTTTGGATCACCAGGGGGCACAGCGCTGGGACCGTTTGTTGAATGCCTCCTTTCCCTTCTGAATTCGCCACAAGAACTGCATCCGCTGTGACATGGTCTGGCTCTCCTGGCCTCGCCGTCTTCACAGCCGACAAACCTAGGCCTGTTGCTCCTGATGTCCGGGGTCTGTCTCCACTGCGCATGCGGGCATTCCCTGGTCCTCTGGGCCCATCCGCTCCTCTGAACTCTGGGAGCTTAAACCACACGGCATCTGAACATGTTAAGAGATAATGGCTGTCCCCACCCTTGACAGCAGACACAAGCATGACTCCACCAGCTCCTTAGTGTCAATAGTCATCCCTCAGTCAACCTCATGGGTTGACCCAGGACTGCAGGGCCTGGGTCCTTGAGGTGTGCAGAGTGAATGTCTCATAGACACAGAGAACTCTCCCTCAATGCCCAAGCTTCTCCTCCCGTGTCTTCTGTTGTATTCGCATCCATTCATGGCCGTGTGTGTGTGTGTGTGTGTGTGTGTGTGTGTGTGTGTGAGAATTTATCCATGAACCCTTTTAATTTCAGTTGCTCAATTTCTAACCAACCCTTTTCATTGGTTAAAAAGAATTCTTTGGATAGTTCAATAATACAGGTCAACATTTTATAAATGTCAGATAACGGAATAAAATTACATTGGAATTACTTGGTGACCAAGCTTTTTTTAAAAAAAAAATATAGCGATGCACGGATGCAGTCCCTTCCTTATTTATGATTTGATCATCTTCACATCCATGATACGATACGATTTTAAATTTTTAGTAGGAAAAGGGAGCAAGAGCCACAAATCTTGAGTGTGTGGAAATTCTCTGCTCTCACTGAACCAGGGCTAGAACATAAGTCAGTTTTATTCCTCACCTGGGGAAGCTAATATCACTTCCTCTGTATCCGCTTTTGTGATATTCCATAGAATAAATAATAAGAAAGTGACTCTATTTGTAAAGCAGAATGGTCCAGGAAGCCTCGAATAGAAATTTCAAATAACACAGTAGTTACAAACCGAGTGACTGATTTGTCATGGAATCAATAAAGCTCCATGGGAGAGGTGATGGCAGAAAACTAGACAAAAACTGTAGGATGTGACGATGGAAATGCACCCGGCAGTGCCCGGGAATGCATCTGTAGCTTATTGCATCGCTCCAATGGTGCCCGTGTTCGGAATGATGAGAGAACCCATTGTGTGTTTCCTGTCTGAATGAGCTTCTGTCATTTAAGCCACAAGAATATCGTGTGGAACTGCCCAGCGGAGATGCTGCTGAGTCCACGCGTATCCGGAGAGAGGCCACGGGCCGGGCATTAGGGGAGTAATGGATAGGTGTGAAGTTTTGGCAGGGCACCTGATTGAATGTTCAGCCTCGCAGAGATACCGGGTTATTGGAGTGGGCGTGTGTGTGTTTTTGCATCCTGTGCTGTTGCAGAAAGAGGTGTGAGTCTTTCCCTCTGAATCAGATACCTTCTCAGGTGCTGCATTTTGGCAAAGTCAATCAGGATCAAGTCTTGTCGTGGAGCATCAGATCCTGCAATAGCGGACTTCTTCCCAATTAATTTAGGGCAGTGATTGTTCAGCCTTTTTCATCTCCTGGCACACATCATAAATGAGTTACTAAAATTCTGAAGCACACCAAAAAGAATATTATTTTGTTGCAGATCTGACAAAAAAAAAAGAGGAATGATATTGATTGATTCATACCAGATGGCTATTGTTGTGTTGGCTATTGTCATTTTTTAATTTGACAATTTAAGGGAAGAGAGGTCAGTGACCCTGAGTAGATAATCAGGTAATGCATGCTTTCAAAATTAAGCCTATTTAATAAAAGAGTAACATGCAAATTGACCGTACCTCTGCTACACCTACCAGCCACTTAGAGCAAGTATGCAAATTAACCCAGCCAAGATAGCTTCAGCCACAGAGAGAGCAGGAGGGAGGCTTGGGTTGCCCCCGGTGATGGAGGAAGCCAAGCTTTCTACACACCCTAGCTGGCCCAGGCCTCTGTTCAAGACAGCGAAGTTTCAATGGCTTCCATCTTGGAGCCAGCAGGAGGTGTGGCTCCACTCCAGGCTAAAAAGTTTCAATTGTAGAAGATAAATAAATCCCAGATACCAGAGCCTCTGCTTAGATGGCTGGGGAGCATGACCAGCCTGCAAATCACCATTGGCCCCTTGCCCAGGCCGCCCCAAACCCCAAGAGAAGACTCACCCTGATCCAGGACACCCTTCAGGGCAAACCAGCTGGCCCCCACCTGTGTACCAGGCCTCTATCCTATCTAATAAAAGAGTAATATGCAGATTGACCATCACTCCAACACACAAGATGACTGCCCCCATGTGGTCAAAAGAGCCTGCCCCCATGTGGACACAAGATGGCCACCACAAGATGGCGAGCAGGGGAGGGCAGTTGGGAAGGACCAATTGTAGTTTTAGAAAGAGTAAAAGCACCAGCACAACATTGAAAGACATTGCTCTATATTCCTTCTGTAGGAATATGAAAAATCAGTTTTGCTAATTTTGTGTGTGATAGGGCCTCTGGCGACATAAATCTTCATAAGTTTCTTCATTGCATTTTTAAAATCAGTTTTGATATGGTAGTGAAACATGGTTTCATAAGAAACATTTTTTATACGAAATTATTGACAAATTATCAGGAAAATAAATGTAATGTGGTAAGGGAGCGTGATGTTACAAGTGTCACCGTTATTAAAGATGCCTAGTTTAAATGGATGGCTCTGACAATGTATATGAGACAAATTAAAGGCAGCCAAGGATATGTGGGATTTATTCCCATAATACCAAGTCTGATTCAGTTAGTCCCTGTGTTAACGTGATGAATCATGTCTAGCACAAAGAAGAAAACCCGTAACACCTCCTCCAAATTGGAAAGGGATTTGTTAAAGGTCAACATCTACTCCCTATTTTTTCAAAGGAGTTGGTTATGTCGGAAGAGAAAGACATTTCTTTAATTTGCTAAGCCTTGCTCATTTTTAGCGTACCCTGGTTTGCAGAAGCTTTTCTAGCTACGTGATCTTTATACGCATAATCCAAACCCATCTTCACAGGCTTGCAATTTCACTTTCTACCCGTCTACTTACCTTGTCTTTGCTTGTAACATGTCCCGATAGTTCTCTTCTTCCACATAAACGGATGTGGTAGGTTCCCTGTCCCATGGCCTTCCACTCTACCGGGTGGCTTCCTTTTGGACCTTGGATTTGGACTGATCCAGCAGATTTCTCTTTTCCCTGTTGCACTGCCGAGACCTGGCTCTAGGGTTGTGGCCCCACAAATCTAGAAACACATCATCGGTTCCTCACAGCCTGCCCTCCATGTATGACCTCGATAAACAGAAAGATAAGCATAAAAAAATTAACTGTCGCCAAAACCGGTTTGGCTCAGTGGATGGAGTGTTGAACTGTGGAATGAAGGGTCTCAGGTTTAATTCCAGTCAAGGGCACGTGTCTTGGTTGCGGGCACATCCCCAGTAGGGATGTGAAGGAGGTGGCTGATCAATGTCTCTCTCTCTCATCGATGTCTCTAGCTCTCTATCCCTCTCCTTTCCTCTCTATAAAAAATCAATAAAATATATTTAAAAAAATTACCTGTCAAAACTGCAACAAGTACTAAGGAGCTGTTTCGATGAGCACAAGGGAAGAAGATGTGTCAATCAAAAATGTATAGGAGGACACTTACTGCAATTAGGTAATTTAAAAATATATATAATTGTAGTTAACCTTGCAATAATGTAATAGGATTTAAGAGAAAAGAGCAAAACAAAAGCAACAAAAAGATCTGTCAATTAAAATGCCTTTTGAGCACTTATACCAGTTGGGACTATTCTCACTCTTTTTTTCTGGTTTCTAGTACAATAAGTGATAGAATTGTTAGGTAATAAATACTGGGTTTTGAGTGAATGAGAAGAGAAGGAATAACCGAAGGTAATCAGGAAATCCAGGAGAAAATTCTGGCTGAATGGTGGTATTACAAAGATCAGGCTGAGGTCCAATGAGAGACCCTTGGATTCAAAAATGGGTGAACTTTGGTGACCTCAGTAAGATGAGAGCTAGAATGTAATGGGATGAGAAATGAACTCAAAGAGAGAAAGTAAGAGAAGAGAGTACTGTTTCCACATATTTGAGAGTAATATCAGAAAAAAACAAGGAAGGAGTTTATTTAGTTGGGACTTAAACATTTGCCAGAGCCGGTAATGCTACTAACTTCAAGAATGAGAGAAATGTTAATTTGGGGTTTTAGAGAAGGGTTTTTTGAATGAGTTTAAATTAGATGGCATTTATCCATCACAATAAGGACGATTGTGTTTCACATAATGCATAAATTCTGATTTTTAAAAAGTATCTTTACTAGCATTTTATTATATTTTTTATTTGTTTTTAAAATTTTTAATATATTTTATTGATTTTTTACAGAGAGGAAAGGAGAGGGATAGAGAGTTAGAAACATCGATGAGAGAGAGAGACATCAATCAGCCACCTCCTGCACGGCCCCTACTGGTGGTGTGCCCGCAACCAGGATATATGCCCTTGACCAGAATCGAACCTGGGACCTTTCAGTCCGCAGGCTGACACTCTATCCACTGAGCCAAACCGGCTTCAGCTTTACTAGCATTTTAAATGGACCCATTCATTTATTTGTTTCATATATGGAGACAAAAAATATTTTGCTACTTTATTTCAGGGAAATATAGACATGGCATAATCACTAATAAACACAGTGGTAAATTTGATCTTTCCGGAAGAAAAACTTAAGCCCTGAAAACTCATTTCCCATTCATTTATACTCGCAGATTTCAGGGCTGAGCGGCCCAAACCATTTGCTTGCTCCATCTGGGAAAGAACACCCCCTCTCCTTCTGCCTAAGGTCTGAAGGAAGCTTTGTACACGATGAAAAGTGAGTCTGCGCGAACGTCTTTATGATTCAAAACTGCCTCCCTTGCAAAACAAGTCACCTGGGTGTTTACCTAAAGGTTCAAAACTTGTCTTTTATTTTCGTCTTTTGGGCTCCGCACACGCCGGTGAAAGAACACCCAGATCAGCAGATTTGTCACCAAAGAGCCATAGAAAGAGTATTCAGGCTGCACAGAGCCCCTTCCCGATTGCACTGGCGGGTTAGAAAGAGGAGGCTTTTCATTTAAAAATCGGAGGCAGTTAACCGGCTTTGAATTCGCTCCCATCAGCAAGTGTTATGTTGGAGGAATCTAAGGGATTGCTGACACAGACTCTGGGCGAACACGGAAGAGCTTATCTTTGTGAGCAACAAGGTACATAGGCTGCCATTGGCATTGGAGAGACTCACATACAAGTTACAACTGCGCCCCATAAGTTACTAAGTTAGTTGTGTGTCTCTAAGCAGGAGCTTCAAGGGAAAGTCAAGATTAATCAGCTCGGAGAGGGAGACTCATGAAAAGATCTTCCTTCGATCTTCCACAGTCGTTTTAATTTCTTGAAAATGTACCTCACAATAGCTGTGTTCTAGGCACCTTGCCTGTATCCCATAGAGTCCTGATCATTCGGTTTTTAGTTTACAGGGTAAGTTCATCCCCTTTGAGATGGTCACCCTTCTACTCCATCACTGGCTGTAGCTCGTCTAGTCAGTCACACAGGGGCACGGTGGAAACAGGGACAGAGAGAAAGACATACTGCATCAGTGACTTGCTATATTCTTTGACCCAGTTACTGATTATTTCAAGCCTCACCTTCCTCACCGGTACCATAGACACAGCTAATTCCCTGTGGCCTTGCTGCATTGAATAAAGGGTGTGTGCCCACACCTGGTGGAAAGTAGTGCTGGCAACCCCGGGGTGCCCCCATCTGTAAGTTCTGTCCTTGTCCCGGTCCTCCACCTCCTCCCAGTGACCACAAGACGTGCGAGCTCTCCTTCTCTAGTGAAGAAGGGACACAGGCATTTTTGATTGCCTTTGTCCTCTCAAAATTATAATTTTCTTCTTTAGGCTTTTACTGTGTTTTCAAATTCTGGCCTAAAAATATTGTTATCCACCTAGCTGGCGTGGCTCTGTGGTTGAGCATCAGCCTATGAACCAGGAGGTCACAGTTTGATTCCCAGTGAGGGCACATGCCTGTGTTGCAGGCTGGATCGCCAGTAGGGGGCGTGCAGGAGGCAGCCTATCCTTATCTTTCTCATCATTTATCTCTCATTTATCTCTATCCCTCTCTCTTACGCTCTCAAATATCAATAAAAATTTACATTAAAGGAAAAGAAATAGCCCAAGGTTATAAAAAAAGAGGATCAGGGGGAAATTCACAAATTTGATACAAAAAGAATCTTAACAGAGATTTACCTAATAAGAATTTTACAGTTTGTTAGAACATGCTGTTATTTTACTTTTAAGATTTGTCCTTTTTGTGCATTAGGTTCCTAGGAGAGGAGATAAACAATAGTTAATACTTTGGAGGTCTGTGTGGGATATAAGTCCAGTAAGACAAGTCCCCTCTATCAAATGCCAGGGCTGTCCCTCAGACAGTGACAGTGTCAGTAAACTAAGTAAATAGAGGCCAGTCCATCGGCGGCTCCGCCATTCTCTTCACCGGCAAGATGCTGTGTCAACACCCTAATGGCTTTGAGGGATTTGTTTTTCTAGAGTTCAAATTACAGCTCTAAATAGAGATGAAGCAATTTTCTTCCCAGTGAGAAAGGAATTTGAATTAGACAATAAAATAACAGATAACAGAAGCAGCTTCTAAAAATAAAGTTTTATTTTACCAGGGTGAATCTTTGATAGCATTCACAGGGCCATAGGCAATGAGGCTTGGATTTTGAAAAGCAATGTAAATCACAGCAATAAAATACATAAAAACGCACACATGAAATATAGTTGACCCTTGAACAATACAAGTTTGAACAGCACGGGGTCCACTTATATTCAGATTTAAGACAAATAAATACTGTGTTTTTTTCTCTTTTTAGAGTTTTCTTAAAAACTTTTTAAAAATCTAGGTTAACTTATTATAAGAACATAGAATTTAACATGTATGACATACAAAATCTGTGTTAATCAACTGTTGATGTTATTGTTTGGGGGAGTCAAATATCATATGTGGGTTTTAGACTGTGTGGAGGTTGGCACCCCTTACACTGTCACCCCATTGTGGTGTTCAAGGTCAACGGTGTTTCATGCATTCTGAGCAGAATTGGTGAAGAGATATTTAATCTGAATATATCTATGTGTTCTAACTTTTGACACTTAATGGGGAAGAATGAACAGGGATTACTGAAACTCAAATTTATTGTGAAGAATACCCCCCTTCCCGCAATCTGAATAATGGATATAAAAGCAAAAATTTCCTTCCAATCCCCAGCAATCATTTTAAATGATGGATGACAACATGGTGATCTCATTTAAGCCCAAGGCTGTAAATACCATATATAATGCTAAAGATCCCCACCGTTATCTCTTTATCCTAGGTTTTTCTCTCTCTCAAACTTCAGACACATATATTATGTTGCCTCCATTAAAATGTCAGTTGACTATCAGATTTAAAAAAATCTTAATATGAATAGACAGAATTCCTGATCATTTCCCCCTAAAATCCTTCCCTGGCCCTAGCCAGCTTGGCTCAGTGGATAGAGCATCAGCCTGCAGACTGAAGGGTCCCAGGTTCGATTCTGGTCAAGGGCACATGCATAGGTTGCAGACTCGATCCTCAGAAGGGATTGTGCAGGAGGCAGCCAATCAATGATTCTCTCTCATCATTGATGTTTCTATCTCTCTCTCCTTCTCCCTTTCTCGCTGATCTTGTTCCTGTTAGTCCTCCCCATTTCAGTAGACACTTTCTTCTATCCGTTGAGGCAAAAACATTGGCTTCATGTTAATTCTTTTTGTCTCACATGCTACACCTAAGATACCTGGTGCCCAGATTTCCAGATTCATCATTCCTCAATTTCTTTTATAGGGTTATATTGCATGTACACATATATACACATTTTCTTCATTACAGTTATTTTAGTTGTATTCAACTTCATTGAAAGAATAGAGGCATGGTGCACAAAATTCATGCACAGGGGTTGGGACGGTGTCCTTCAGCCCAGTCTGCACCCTCTGCAATCTGGGACTCCTCGAGGGATATCTGACTGCCCGTTTAGGCCCGATCCTGAGTGCAGTTGGACATCCCTCTCACAATCCAGGACTGCTGGCTCCCAACTGATTGCCTGCCTGCCTTCCTGATTGCCCCTAACCGATTCTACCTGCCAGCCTGATCAACCCCTAACCACTTTCCTGCCAGCCTGATTGTCCCTAACTACCCTTCCCTGCGGGCCTGGTCACACTAACTGCCCTCCCCTGCAGGCGTGGTCACCCCCATCTGCTGTTCCCTGCAGGCCTGGCTCCCCTCCCCCCAATTGCCCTTCTCTGCAGGCCCATTCGCTCCTAACTGCCTTCTACTGCAGGCATGGTCACCCCCAACTGCCCTCCCTTGCAGGCCTGGTCCCTTTCAGCTGCCCCCCTGCGCTGGTCATCTTGTGGTGGTCATCTTGTGTCCACATAGAGGCAGCCATCTGTGTGTTGGAGTGATGGTTAATCTGCATATTACTCTTTTATTAGACAGGGTAAAGGCCTGCTGCATGGGTGGGGGCCAGCTGGTTTGCCTTGAGGTCAGGGTGAGGGTTCCCTTGGGACGTGGGGCAGCCTTGGCAAGGGGCCTGTGGTGGTTTACAGGCCAGCTATGCCCCTCTGCGACCCAACTGGAGGCTCTGGTATCTGGGACTTAATTATTTTCTATAATTAAAACTTTGTATCCTAGAACAGAGCCAAGCCTTCTGTTCACTCCATGGTGGCAGCCATTTCTAATGGAATTTATTTATCTCCTATAATTGAAACTTTGTAGCCTTAAGCAGAGGCCTGGGCCAGCCAGGGTGTGTGGAAAACTTGGCTTCCTCCATCGCTGGAGCAACCCAAGCCACCCTCCTGCTCTCTCTCTGGCTGTAGATATCTTGTTTGGGTTAATTTGCATACTCACTCCTGATTGGTGGGTGGGTGTGGCTTGTGGGTGTAGCAGAGGTATGGTCAGTTTGCATATTGCTCTTTTATTAGATAGGATTATCATAGTTTATGTATTTTTGAAGGTATCTTATCATTTAATATTACATTGCTAAAATATTGCCTGTTATGATAATTTATTTGTTCAAAAAGTGTGTATATTTCACAGTTAAGATATTTATTCTCCTGGTGATAGGACTTTGAGTTTTGTGCTTTTAAAAAAATATATTAATGATGGAATTTAAAATATATCTATTTTATTGATTTTTTTGCAGAGAGGAAGGGAGAGAGTTAGAGAGCTAGAAAGATCGATGAGAGAAAAATCAATATTAGCTGCCTCCTGCACACTACCTACTGGGGATATGCCTGAAACCAAGGTACATGCCCTTGACCGCAACTGAACCTGCAACCTTTCAGTCCGCAGGCTGACGCCCTATCCACTGAACCAAACCAGTTTTGGCTGCCAGTCTTGTTTAAGGATTCCTTTACATGTGCTCTGTATTCACAAAATGCCCACACTTCGTTATCTGCCGAGCTTAACCTACAGGTTCTGCAGTCCTATAGTCTGAAATTTGAGTACTGAGCAATGTCAGATTAGTAGCCACAGAGTTCTCCTGCCCGTACTGGGCTCCTGGTTTTAGGAGGCTGTCCATTCCAAAGGACTCATTCCTAAGGGCGCCCCGAAAAGCTGCCAGAGAAGCTCTTATAACAGCAGCCTACCCTCCAAGCCCCTCCTCCAGAGGGTCTTCCCAGGTTCCCTGCCAGAATCTGCCTCGCCAGAACCACCTTCGGATTTGGAGCTTCCAGAGGCTTTGCTTTGGGTGTGAAGGTGGGGTAGCAGGGGAGAGAAGCTTCTGCTCCAACTGGACAGGAGGGGGGACACAGGTCTGTGGCCAGGGCGGGCTGATTCCAGACTTTTCTACTTGAATATTGGAAGCGGTTTGCTCTACTGAAATGACAGGAAGCATGCCGGGACTGCTTTTCAGTTTCTAAAGAGCATAAGCGCTAAAAATCAGCATCATTGTTTCTTGGGAAAATGTATTCTGTGTCCAAAATAACCTATTTACCAATGACCTTTGGGAACATCACCTGTTTACAAGTGAGGGGCTCTGGATAATGCACCCCAGAGCGAAATGCAAATAGATTTTCATTATCCGTGGTTACGGATCATCTGCTTCATTGCGCCTCTTCATTAGCACAGATAATAGAGAGCTAACTGAATTACCGCTCTCAAGCATGTCCATTACTTTTGTTCTGTACTACACCCGGTTCCTGGGCCTGTAACATCATCCTTTCCAGCTGGAACTTTTAGCTCCTCGTTCTTGGCTAGAAAACCCTCTGATATAACTAGAGACCTCCATACAGTGCCAAGCAACAGAGAAGTTGAATTGCTGTGTCTCCCTTTTATTTTATTTATTTTTTAATATATTTTATTAATTTTTTACAGAGAGGAAGGGAGAGGTATAGAAAGTCAAAAACATTAATGAGAGAGAGACATCGATCAGCTGCTTCTTGCACGCCGCACACTGGAGATGTGCCCGCAACCAAGGCACATGCCCCTGACCAAAATTGAACCTGGGACCTTTCAGTCCTCAGGCCGACGCTCTATCTGCTGAGCCAAACCGGTTTTGGCTTATTTTATTTTTTAAATATATTGTTATTGATTTCTGAGACAAAGGGAGAGGGAGAAAGAGATAGAAACACCAAGGATGAGAATCATTGATTGGCTGCCGCCTTCACGCCCCACATTGAGTATGTGCCCTTGACCAGAATCAAACGTGGGACTCTTGAGTCCACAGGCCAACACTCTATCCATGGAGCCTAACTGGCGAGGGCTGTGCCTCCTTCATTGGACAGACATTTCCAAAGGACCAATTCAGGGTTTAAAGGTGATACCATGGACAGTGGGGTACACACAGGTAGAGCACACTTTCAGTAAGAGTACCAAATAGATTTTAAGTAGATCACATTGAAATAAATCCTGGCTGAATCTGGATTGGCTCAGTGGATAGAGCGTCGGCCTGCAGACTTGGGGGTCCCAGGTTCCATTCCGGTCAGGGACATGTGTCTTGGTTGTGGGTACATCCCCAGTGGGGGGCGTGCAGGAGGTGGCTGATCTATGTCTCTCTCTCATCGATGTTTCTAGCTCTCTGTGCCTCTCTCTTCCTCTCTGTGAAAGTTCAATAAAATATATTAAAAAAAAGAGAAATTATTCTGGCAGTAAATTTTTTTAGCTGGTATTTTAAATAAATAACATTTTGCTAATAGAAGGAATATATTGATATCAGAGCTTGATTAGCATTTTAGGGAGAAGTTGAAACTGATTGCAGATTCCAAAACTTTTCAAATAAATTGAAAATGGGGGGAAAATAAATTTTACTTTTGATTGTGACTCATGTAAATATTTCCCTTTAATAGGTATTTTTATCTGTAGATAAGACCAATACACCCTATTTCGATCTTCTATTCTTCTTCCAGTAAAGTAATTATGCGTGTGTCTAATAATATTTGAGATACGCGAGTCTAATAAAATGTTCATTTTTCTCCATAAATTTTGAGATAGAAACGACCGTTTTTCTTCAGAGGCTTTGCAGTTGTTTCCTATCACTCTCTCTGGCCCAAACAGGGCTGGACCAGTTTGCTTTGAGTCTCTGTCGACCCCCACCAGACAGGAAGTCAGAAACCTGGCCCCTCAGTCTGGGCCCGTAAGCAGAATCCCCGCTCTGTGGCTGCTACCGGGGACGTTAGCAGCATCCACCCAGCCCCCCTTTCTGCTGGCGCCCCTGTGCCCCTCTGCCGTGGCGATCAGGCGCATATGTTTTCACAGCCGCCCCATCAAGGCCACTGCCATCTAGCAGATTGACTGTCCCATATGCTCTTCTGTCCCTTTTGCCATTTGTTTTCTGGAAAAGGAGGAGGTGAGAGGCATTTTGTTACCGCATCAGATGAGCCGCCGATGATGATTTCTAGGCTCCCCCAAATTCTCACCCCCGCCGCCAGGGCCCCCGGCTTCCTGAGGAGGTGCTAGCACCTTGTCAGCCAAACCCCAACAGTGGGGTCCTGCACTGTGCGGCCACATGCCCTTCCCCTTGATTCTGTCTTCATTCTGATGAGGCGTCAGGCCCCCGCTGTCCAGCCTGCCGCAATGAGGATGCGCACGCCTCTTTCTCGGGGAGACTTTTCTGGAATCTGGCCCTGGTGATCACTTAGCGCCCCGGAATTGGAGCCGCCCGAGTGCTAACGAGCAAGCTGCTGGGGGTGACACGTGTATGAATTAGCGCTTAGAAGTGGGAAAGGAGAGAACGTGGCTTTTGTTGGCGGGAGCCGGCCAGCTGACCTGAGAATGGCAGTGCCCAGGCCTCTCTGACTTTGTTCACGGCCACAACAAGCAATATGCTGCTGCCTGTTGCATGGCTGTTTGCTAACATCGTGGAGTCAAAGTTCTGGTGAGATTGGTTGGGAACATAATTTTCCTCGTTTTTAAGTGGTGATAATACAGGATCTCAAATCCTGTTTTTGGAAGCTTGCCATTATGTGGCTGAATGAATAGGCAGTCATCCAAATTTGCAATGAACCCACTAGGACACACACATACACAAACACACACACACACACACACACACACACACACACACACACACATGCCTTTTAATACGGAGAGAGCACTTACAGTTATAGTATCCTCGAATTTGAACATACATGCAGGCAGTCTGTAAACTATCTTAGTTCTTCTTTTTTTTTTAATATATTGATTTTTTACAGAGAGGAAGAGAAAGGGATAGAGAGTTAGAAACATAGATAAGAGAGAGACAACGATCAGCCGCCTCCTGCACACCCCCTACTGGGGATGTGCCCACAACCAAGGTATGTGCCCTTGACCAGAATCGAACGTGGGACCTTTCAGTTCACAGTCCAATGTTCTGTCCACTGAGCCAAACTGGTTAAGGCTACCTTAGTTTCTTTAGAAGGAACTAGAAAGGTCAAAGGAATTCAACCAAGTTTTTTAGCATGAAGATGGAATATAAAAGCTCCCCACATTCATATTCTTTCTCTTCTTTTAACCCATATCATTCCACAGAGGATTTGAAATAGTTTTTCTTATCAATTTAATTCTCTTATATCTAAAATAGTTAAAATGTACTTGAACTTTGAAGCCATTTCATCTGCTGGCACTCCTAATATTTCTGAACATGTGATCACATTGTTCTGAAAGGTTAATTCATCTACTTCTTGATTTGCACAAGGACTTACTTGACTGCTAAGAGGTACCACCTGTTTCATATTCTTATTTATTTTATTTTTAAAAATTATTTTATTGATTTTTTACAGAGAGGAAAGGAGAGGGATAGAGAGTTAGAAACATCGATGAGAGAGAAACATTGTTCAGCTGCCTCCTGCACGCCCCCCCTGGGGATTTCCCTGAAACCAAAGTACATGCCCTTGACTGGAATCGAACCCGGGACCCTTCAGACCGCAGAGCAATGCTCTATCCACTGAGCCAAACCGGTTTTGGCATATATTCTTATTTATTAACCCTGTAATATTTGTTTTGCAGATTAAATTATCTCTGCTATTGCTAGTTATGTACAAGCTATCAAGTTTACTACCTGGACTTCAGAAAGTGCAGGACTCAGCAATTGCTGAGAGGGTGCCAGATATGGGGTTTTTGGCTCCGTCTTATATTCACATGAAATGCACTTATCTTTTACTCTGCTCTATTGTGTGTGTGTGTGTGTGTGTGTGTGTGTGTGTATATATATGTATATATATATACACACACATATATATAAATATATAAATATATATATATACATACACACACACGCACACATACACACATATGTATATATACATACATACATACATACATACATACATATATATAATGTTTCTAGATAATTGAGTGTTGCCAATTTTTTCTACAGTTCTAACTTTAGGGTTTACATTAGTTTGCTGGTTTATAATTTTTTTTTTTATCTCGTGCAGATAAAACATGAGCAAGTCGCACACTCTGTTGTGATCTATATAAGAAACATCACAAAATATTCCTTGCAAGGTTAAAATACCCTCCACAGCATGTTTTCCGCGTTCACTGGCATCTCAGAAATAAATATTTTATTCTGTTAAGTTATTTTTTTTCTTAACAAACTGTGAAATACCTTGTTAGAGTTTCCTGAGAAATAATTAAATCTTTCATCAAGCCTCCGCCCGCTTGGATCTGCGCAGATGAAAACACAGCTCTCCGGGTCCACTCACTAAAGAGTAATAATAGTGAAATCAGTGCCTTAGACCAGAAATGCATCTGCCCGGTGTCTGTCTAACAACCACTAAATGGCCAAACCTACAGGGACAGCTTTTCCCTGTTCTCCGCAGGAAGTACTGAATCAAAGTATTTTCATTAAAGCTAATAGGAAATGACAGAGAGTGGAGGGAAGGAGAATGCTTCTTGTTTATTTTACTTATTTTTGCCACATATCACATATTGATAAAGCAATTCCGGGGATGTATGCATGATATAATTCAGTGAAATTGACTTTTCTTTTTTTATGGCCACATGCACAGTTTTACTTCGGCAGCAATATTCTTTCTGAATAGCTACCTGCAGTTAATTTCAGATCCCCATTGATCTTCAGCGGCCTAGACAACTTAAAGTGATGATAAAGCAGATACCCCGAATTATGCGCACACCAAATAGGATATGAAAACTCGCTCCTGCGCAGGCATTTATCTCTGATACCGTGGAGTGGCAAACAGCAGATTTAAAAATATATTGTGTGTTTTTCAAGCTAGAACAGACGACCATGTGGGGGAAAAAAAATCACTGTTTATTTTCCTTGTCCTGTGAGATGGAGCTACACAGCCACTTAAAATAGCAGCCACCACGAGGACAAGATCTCAGTGTTCCATATGTAAGTCTAAGCAATAAAAATGTTTGGGAGATCTAAAATGAAGTTGGCTCATGTTAAACACTGCTGGAACATTCGTTGCTTTTTTTTTCTTTTTAAGTCTTGCCACCCTGAGCAGATATATAGAGACGGGAAATATTCTTTTGTATAATTCCCCGTGAACCCAAGAAAGCTGTCAATTCGACAGAGAATTTCTGGAAGAGATTTTGCAGGGAAGCAGATGGATCAAACCGGGTCATGGTAGACGGGATAAATATTATGGCTCCTCTGCCACCAAAAACCATTGGGTGACATTGCTGATATTTTTTGAAAATTGGCAGCTACTTTTAGGTAGGAAAGACTTGGACATATTTCACTTCTTTAAAAAAAAAATGAGCTTCTGGTCAAAACATACTTTCTGTGATTATTCAAACTAAATACTGATTAGAATCAATCTCAGGCCTCACTCCCATAGCTTTCCTGGCATTAGACTGGTTCGCGGGCCTCATGTTGACTAACCGCGAAGTGCCAATTCTTAACTCTCTATGGACAAGTGAAGACAAAAATAAGAAAAGCAATTTTAAAGTTTAAAGATTGTCCAATGAAAAGGGGAAAAAAAACTCCTAAGTAATGACAAGGCAGCAATGTGCTAGAAATTAGAAGAAAGGAAAGAATTAAGAAAAAATAGTAAGCTGCCTTTGATCTGTGCAAAGTCAGGAAGACAGATCAAGAGTGGATGTATCTCTTCTTGGAAATGCTGGGATGGTTTCCCACCATCCTCTCCTGTTGTGCGGTACACCCTCCTTCATGGGGTCTGGCAGGGTCGTGTCTTTTCAGTATCTTATTTCTTCTTATGGGCTTGTCATTTCTCCAAGATTCTGCACCAGCCTTCCAGAGCTGACTGCGCGCACCCCCCTTACACTTGGCATTCAGTGAACATCAAGCCGAGAGCTTGAAATCCATCAGATTGAAAGTATTTATTCCATGGGAAACCGCAAGTACTTCACACGAGGGCTTCGCCGATTGTCAAGCATTGTCTGTGCACCACTGCCCCGTGGCAGTCTAGCAAGGCATTATGCTTAGGAGAGAATCAATAAATTAAGAAGCAGTAAAACCAGGAAAAGCTCAGCTTTCTCTTCCTAAAGGCAGGATATAAATTTTATTTTATTTTTAACTGCAGGCAGACCTGCCCCTAATCTATCTCTGCATGTATCTACATTTATACATATGTACCTTGAGCATTATGTTTTACGTAGTATATGAATGGTTATCACATGACCTTGGCTTAGCTGTGAGTTTTTCGTTATAGCATCATTATTGTCATCTGAAAAGGAAGAAATGTATACAATGGATTTTATTAAAATAAAAAACATGTTCATGTTCTGTGTAATATAATAAGAAAATGAAAAGACAAGCCACAGACTGGGAGAAAACATTTTCAAAATATTTATTTGATAAAGAACTTGCACCCAAAATATACAAAGAGTTCTTAAAATTAAATGACATGGCAGTTATCCAATTAAAATGGGCAAAAGACTTGAACAGCCACCTCACCAAGGAAGAGAAACAGATGGCAAGGAAACATATAGAAAGATTCTCAATATTGTTGTCATTCGGGAACTGCCAAGTAACACACATTGGGATGCAGAGAGATTTGGGGATCAGCCAGAAAATCTGAGGAAGTGCGTGTCCTGACTGCATCCGGATAGAAGCCCTGGGTAGAGTCTTAAGGTTTTAGTCAATAGTCGGCGAGGCTAAGGCAACAGGAGCATTTGCACTTGCCTTCCCTGAAAAGGGGGCAGAAGAGCACGTGATAATGTAGATTTCTACCATCACCTGCTACTGTAAGATGTTTACGCGAGAAAAAATGGACTGTTTCTCACATTTGCCTAATGCATGACACTTCAGAAATATGGCTGGCGAGGGCTACCTGAAAGAGGGGATCGCCATGTTTTATCTTACGGTTATGGATTACCTTGGTTTTAAACGATGTCTAGGGAACCAGCAGAAACATTCGTTATGTTCATTTTCGGGTTTATGGCCTTTGCTGTGGGAAGTAAGCGGTCTCTGATGAGGCCCGCGTGGGATGCTCGCAGGCATTTCTCGCAATGTGTAACACCACTGGTTGAAACAATCGTGATAGATTGCCCACTTAACTCAACAAACTTTCGGGTTTTATTATTAAAGATACAAAGAAATGGGATAACACAGACCCGCCGTGGGATAATGTGGCCTTGGACATGGGAAAGCAATTGTGTTGTGTAATTTATTATTTCTTTCTTTTTAAAAAATATATTTTATTGATATTTTACAGAGAGGAAGGGAGAGGGAGAGAGAGTTAGAAACATCGATGAGAGAGAAACATTGATTAGCTGCCTCCTCCACACCCCCTACTGGGGATAGGCCCACAACCAAAGTACATGCCCTTGACATGAATCGAACCTGGAACCCTTCAATCTGCAGGTAGATGCTCTATCCACTGAGCCAAACCGGTTAGGCCTATTTCTGTTTTGGTAGGACAATCAGAAAATTGCCTTTCTGTCTGGGTTGTTCTGACTGTTACTTCAGCTGGAGTCATCGCTGTTGTCATTCAGACAGTGTGGCCATTCACGTGTGGAGGAAGCACAGTGCGATGCATCTAATACTTTACATCCAAGATTTCCTGACCAACTTCTAAAAGTTTCTTTGGCCGAAACCGGTTTGGCTCATTGGATAGAGCGTTGGCCTGCGGACTGAAAGGTCCCAGGTTCGATTCTGGTCAAGGGCATGTACCTTGGTTGTAGGCACATCCCCAGTAGGGAGTGTGCAGGAGGCAGCTGATAGATGTTTCTCTCTCATCGATGTTTCTAGCTCTCTATCCCTCTCCCTTACTCTCTGTAAAAAATCAATAACATATATTAAAAAAATTAAAAAAAGTTTCTTGGTGTTAACTTGTCTTTTAGGTGATAGAGGTTATCCCTGATGTCCTGTGAAGGGAGTGAAATAAGGCACAGTATTACATCAGAGGATGTGAGATTCCTGTAGACCGGCAGTTCAGTGCATCTGACTGAGGCACAAGGCAAAGAGGACAGAGCACATCTTGTCTCATACTATTATGCCTGGACCGCTACTCAATGTGTTCTTTATACAGTCCTCCTCACTGTTTAAATTCTCATTATATGCCTTTAATCCACGGCATAAAGATGACAGAGTCCATTAGAAATTAATGAGCTCATCTGTATGCAGGTCCACACGTGCACAAGGACGTGTGCATCCAGGAAAGCCTGTTTCACCTATTCAAGACTCATCTCTGCACCTGGGCATCTCTGGTCCTCTCTCCTGTGAACTTGGCTCTGTCAGAGGTCCACGCCCTTTCCTTTCGTCCAGATCTCCCTGGACAAGGACATATATATCTTATTGATTTAGTGATTTCAAAGAGGAAGGAAGAGGGAAAGAGATACAAACATCAGTGAGAGAATCATTGATCAGCTCTCTCTGCACACCCTCTACTGGGGACCGAGCCCACATGCCCTGAATTGAACCATGACCTCCAGCACTCAACTGTTGAACTACGCTGGATGGGCAACAATGACTTTTTATTTAAGTCTATAAACACATCCAAGTCTTTTTTTTTTCCTCTGGAAACAGGGTAAACTTCCCCTACTAGATATTTCTCTAGCACTCTCTTTGCCTTTAGGAAAGGTTGATGACTGAAAAATCAATGAATGATTTGTAAAAAAAAAAAATAATAAGAAAATAATATTTCTCTCAATTATAAGTCTCAGAATTTTACATGAATTTAACTCATTTTTTTTCAATATGTTTTTTTTTTAAATACATTTTATTGATTTTTTACAGAGAGGAAGGGAGAGGGATAGAAAGTTAGAAACATTGATGAGGGAAAGACATCCATCAGCCACCTTCTGCACGCCCCCTACTGGGGATGTGCCCACAACCAAGGTACATGCCCTTGACCGGAATTGAACCTGGGACCTTTCAGTTCACAGGCCGACGCTCTATCCACTGAGCCACACCAGTTTCGGCGAATTTAACTCATTTAATCTTTGCAAAATACTTATTAATGAAGAAAGTAGAACACTGAAATATTACTTGGCCAAAATTATATTGATAGTGGGCGACAAAGCTTGGAATCCATGCGCATATACATCAAATGCTGAAGCAATCGAGAACATTGTGGCAGACAGAATGTAGCCTAGGTTCACACGTTTGGCTTAGCGTCAGAGTTCCTTGGAAGAGCTTGGAAAAACACAGACTCTTGGACTTCGCCCCAGATCTACTCAAACACTGCGAACTGGTGTTTTTAAAATCGCCTTGGGTGATTTTTTAGGCAGTCAAGCTGACATGTGCCTGAGCAAAATAGTCTGTGACTCATAAACACTAAACTTCCCCATTTGTGCAAGTACGTGAAATGAGCAGAAAGTGCTCCAAACATATCCTTGCTGCTGTTATCTGCTGTCCCAACTACCTAATTTCAATGAGAATTGCAGTTATGTGACCAGAGAAGAAACACTTTGAGGATTTGTAGGGCTTGGTTTGCTGGACTGGAGAACATTATTGCCACTGGGAGATAGAAGAAAAGCATTAAAGAAATGTAGAACCTGTAGCAAGAAGACCTGAAGTAGTTGAGTGTGTAAATTTGTGCTAATTATCCTATATAATAAAAGGGTAATTGCAAATACAGTGGTACCTTGAGATACGAGTTTAATTCGTTCCGTAACCTTGAGGCATGGGAAACTATGAGATGCTTGAGTCGCGGTAAACTGGTGGGTCGTGTGCAGCCGGCTGATTCACGTGATTACTCCTATCTCAAATGTTGCTCGTATTTCAAAGCAAAAATCGCACACTCAACAGCTCATATCTCAAAAATCTCGTATGTTAGGGCACTCATATCTTGAGGACAAAACAGTGGACAGACTGGTTGCTAAAAATGCACACTGGCCACCAGTGGCAAGATGATCAATGCAGAAACTACCCCCTGCTGATCAGCGTGCTCCCGCAGGGGGAGTGCCCATCAGCCAGAAGCTGGGCTCAGGTTTGGTGAGTGCAGCGGTGGTGTTGGCAGCTTCTGCCTCTGCAGCAGTGCTAAGGATGTCCGCCGCCTTACCGGTGGGGAAGCTGGCCTAAGCCATCAGTCAGACATCCCCCAAGGGCCCCAGACTGCATGAAGGTGCAGGCCTGGCTGAGGAACCCCTCCTGAGTGCATGAATTTTGTGCACCAGCACTCTAGTATAGAATGAAAAGGTAAACTGAGCTTGCATGCACTCTACATCACTCATTTATAAACAAGTTATGAATTGTAGGCAAACTTTTTCTTGAATGAAGAAAATAATAATTTGAAGCAATCAATGACTAAGAATGAATGAGAAGTCAACTCTACTACAGATGTGTAATGTCACATGAAGCGTTATAGTGACAGAAAGGGAACTCCAAGTTACATTCCCATTTACCTTTCGTGCTCGTTACCAAATACCATTCTGCCTTACTGACTCTAGACAACATTTTTTTTAATATATATTTTATTGATTTTTTTACAGAGAGGAAGGGAGAGGGATAGAAAGTCAGAAACATCGATGAGAGAGAGACATCGATCAGCCGCCTCCTGCACACCCCACACTGGAGATGTGCCTGCAAGCAAGGTACATGCCCCTGACCGGAATTGAACCTGGACCTTTCAGTCCGCAGGCCGACGCTCTATCCACTGAGCCAAACCAGTCTCGGCTAGACAACATTTTTAAATGTTGAGGAATGTAGAGCTTCAATTTGGCTTATGTGTGAAGAAGGCATGTTTCACTACAGCAGTAAAATCTCTCTCTCTCCAGAACCTGGACCTAGTGTTATGAGAAATAATTGCTTCTGTAGCGAAGTAGCCACCCGTGTCCAGCAATGCGTCTTGTTCTTATTTCTGACAGAGTTTGAAGTGCCTCTCTGAAAACCAGGGAGGTCATGTCAACCACCGTCTCTATTGTTTTGACTCCTTGAAGTAGGAAGTCAGAAACAGTCAGAAAATCATTCCCTGACTTCCACCTGTGGGATTGGGTTGTACTGCTTTTGAAAATTAATGTTTTCCGTTGAGCGGTGTGTGTTCAAGAGAGAAACAACAATGTGGACAACTAGTGTGTGTGTGTGTGTGTGTGTGTGTGTGTGTGTGTGTGTGTATAGACAATAGAGAGAAAGGTTCCAAGATCACAAATTCCAATAAAGGAAATTAGGATTTGAAAAAAACGCTTGAAACCACACGAGATGTGCTCTGCCAGGAGTATGTCTCCTCTTAGAAGGCCATGAGAGGTCGGTCATTCACGGTCCTACCAAAACACACCCCTCTTTCCCAGCTCCTGGATATAAGGTGTGGGTTTCAGGGGGAATACATAATCTGGGTGTGAAATGGGGGACATTAAAAGAAAGGTGAGGAAAGCTTTGACTGTTGGAAGCTTGGATTTCTCAATGATGTGAAAAGTCATATCCTTTGACATCTCTAGTCTTTTGCCTTTTGTAGACTTGTGATTTATTTTTTTATTATTTTATCTTTTAAAGACACAACATGTAATTCAATAAAACATTTTGGCTGGATCACCCAGACAACTCTTGTTCCCTAAACTATATGAAACTTCTAATATAGCGATTTTAAGCTCTGATTGCAAAACCCATTGAAGATACTAGTAAGCAACCCAATCTCTGAAATTTTGATGTGTTATCATATGAAAATTACTACATTCACAAGAATAAGTGCAGTATATTCTACTTGTAGTTAGTGATAGGAGAATGGTATTGATATATTATACAGAGGATTATTTCCTATTCACGTTTGTAATAGGATATTTTATCATTCTTAAATACTGATGCAGGAATGCTACATATGCATAAGGTCTCTTTATCCCCTAAACAATTCCACTATTGTTTTATGTTTGACCCATAATAAAGCTGAAGGTGTCCACAAAAAAAGAACCTATAATCAGCCCTAGCTGGTTTGGCTCCATGGATAAAGCATCAGCCTGCAGATAGAAGGGTCCCAGGTTTGATTTCGGTCAAGGGCACATGCCTCGGTTTTGGGCTCCGTCCCCAGTAGAGGGCGTGCAGGAGGCAGTTAATCAATGATTCTCATCATTGATGTTTCTCTCTCTCTCCCTCTCTGAAATTAATAAAAATATATTTTTTAAAAAAGAACCTATAATCAAATAATTTACTTTCTTATTTCTCTTTTTAAGTTTAGTCTGTTTCTGAGAAGAAAATGAAGCAAGTTCTGCATTAAAAACAGACCTTGATGAGAGAATAACCCACCCAAACTGATTTGCTGTGGCCTATTTCTTCTGTCTTGGAACCTAATGTGCATCTGTTGTCATTTCCATGAAAATGCTTCTGATTACTAATCAACCGTTTTTATTAATAATAAGTTAATAGCTCCCCCAATGATTTTCCTTTTTAATGAAAATGCTAGACATAGGAATTTGTGTGTGTCTACTGTGGGCACTAAGTTTGCTGAAGTGAACTATTGAAAATTGGGAAATTTTAGACCCAATAGTATTTCTTCTGACTTTCTTAAGGTAATGAGTCATCTTTAAGTCTGTTTAACTCTGCATTTTCCAGTTCTAAGGGGCGTGCTGCGTGTTAATGGTAATAGACTATCAACAACTACAGGATGAAATGTTTTCGTAGAACTGGGCCAGAGGTCAAGAACGTGTTTTAGTCATTGTAAGAGCCTCAAGTTCAGATGGATACCCTCAGCCATGTTTTCGCCATTGAAACACCTTCTGGCTTCTCCTGTTTTTCCCTCTAGCTCTCCAGCCATCTTCACTTACCATTATGGCCGTATCCCTACTCAACCATTAAAAGCTAGGTTTCTGCCGAAACCGGTTTGGCTCAGTGGATAGAGCGTCGGCCTGTGGACTGAGGGGTCCCAGGTTGGATTCTGGTCAAGGGCATGTACATTGGTTGTGGGCACATCCCCAGCAGAGGGCATGCAGGAGGTGGCTGATCGATGTCTCTCTCTCATTGATGTTTCTACCTTTCTATCCTCATCCTTCCTCTCTGTAAAAAATCAATAAAATATATATTTAAAAAAAAAAGCTAGGTTTCTGTGAGGTTCATGTCTAGGCCATTGTCTCCTTTCTTCATAAACAGGTCATTCTATTCAAACCAGAACATACCGATAATCATGTCTTTTTTTAAAAATATATTTTATTGATTTTTTACAGAGAGGAAGTGAGAGGGACAGAGAGTCGGAAACATCCATGAGAGAGAGACATCGATCAGCCGCCTCCTGCACGCCCCTTACTGGGGATGTGCCAGCAACCAGGATACATGCTCTTGACCAGAATCGAACCTGGGACCTTCCAGTCTGCAGGCCGATGCTCTATGCACTGAGCCAAACCGGTTTCGGCCGATAATCATGTCTTTTGTTAGAACCTTTCTTTGAACCCAAACTCATATCAACATTTCCATTTGAAAATTCCTTCATCTTAACCTACATTGACGTGAGGCAGGTTACCTAACAGTAAAATGCAACTCTCAGGTCACTAAACCAGTAAATAATCTTCCTTAGAAACCTAAGATAGTGTCTGCTCCTAACGTGGATGGAGGAGAGCTGTGTCACTATGTCTCTAGCTGGCTAGGTCATTCCTTCCACAAATATTTTTTTTGGCTGAAATATGTGAGGTTGCTTAGAGTTGTTGAGAATACTACAGTGAACAAAAATGTATAAACCAACATAATAATAAACAGCACAAATTCAACTTCCTTATGAGACTTAAACCTTTATGGTAAATAAGCCAGTGAATAAATGCAATAATTTTATGTAGTAATAAATACTTTACAAATAAGGGAATGAAGCCCTGGCTGATATGGCTCAGTTGGTTGAGTGTCGCCCCATGCACCAAAAGGTTACAGGTTCGATTCCCAGTCAAGACACATGCCCAGGTTGTGGGTTTGGTCCTGGATCTATAATCAGTAGAAACACCACCGATTGATGTTTCTACTGCTTATAACAAAATAATCTGGGTTTTAGAAACTCCTAAAATAAGCTTGCTTTAGTAACCACCAGTATGAAATATAGTTATTAATATATGATTGACAGCCAACCATCAAAATCATTTTCAAAATCTGAGAAAAGCTATCAAATTTATTTTTAAAAATATTATGGAAAGTCACAAAACATAAGCTATATTTCCTACCTTCCTTTGCTCTTCCCTGCTCACAGTATTAGTATTATAAACTATCTTTATTCTCCAGAATTAATCTCTTTCAGGACATTCGTTACCACCTTCGCCACATTACTTTGCATATTTATTATTTAAGAAAAAGAAATTAAATATCCCAAATGAAATTTTTATCGTTTGAAGGATTTTAATCTTTAAAACAAGGGCATTTAGATCAAGGACTGAATTTATAGTCCGCATTTTCTATCTAGGCATTGTCCAGAATTTCAGTCATGAAATTAATAATATTTTAGCTAATCATAGTTGATTTTTTTATGGGAAGATACCTATGCATATGTAGTAAGCTTCTGAGGTGAACACAGGGGAATATTTTTTCACCAATTCAATGAATATAATACTAAGTATCTATAATAAGAGTGTAATATGCTAATTGAACTGGACGTCCTTCCAGATGCAGCCTGGGCTGCAAGGAAAACCCAGGTCCCGGGGGCCAGAGCGAAGCCGGTGTTGACAGCTGGAGAAAGGAAGGCCTAATCTTCTTTTTTTATATATTTTATTGATTTTTACAAGGAGAAATGGAGAGAGATAGAAAGTCATAAACATCGATGAGAGAGATACATTGATCAGCTGCCTCCTGCACGCCCCACAGTGGAGATGTGCCTGAAAGCAAGGTACATGCCCCTGACCAGAATCGAACCTGGGACCTTTCAGTCCACAGGCCGAAGCTCTATACACTGAGCCAAACCGGTCTCGGCAAAGGAAGGCCTAATCTTGGATGAATTTCCTGCATTGGACCTCTATTAATATTATAATTGATAACAATTTTTAATCTGGTCAAAATGATACATGTAGGTATGAGGATTATTTAAAGAAAGATGCAGAGTTTCATTATGAATACTGGAAAAATTATGCTGCCTGATTAGATCTCTCTAATATTTTCAAAAAATGCAATCATGAAAATAAATCTGCAGCTAAAATGTAAAACTTTGGGAAAGTTATGATCACGTGACATAGTATCAGAAAAGTGTTCCTATGAGAAGTTAATGATTTACTTTAATCGCTCAACTATTAAGACAGGGCAGAGAGTTCCTGGAGATTATTTTTTTGTTATTGTTAACCTGATCCTAGGATATTTTTTTCATTGATTTTTAGAGAGTGGAAGAAAGGGAGGAGGGAGGAAGAGAGAGAGAGGGAAACATAGATGTGAGAAACTCATCAATTGGTTGCTTCCCGCATATCCCCCACCAGGGCCGAGGATCAAGCTTGCAGCTGAGGTCTGTGCCCTTGACTGGAATCACACCCGGGACCCTTCAATCCTAGGGCTGACACTCTATCCACTGAGCCAAACTGGCTAGGGTCATACTCTTTATTTTAAAATCATTCAATGTATACTTATATCATGCTTTTAATAATTTAATCAAATTTCTAAAAGCTATTACATTATACTCTATATAACTCTAACCTCATGTTACCACTAAAGATGCAGAAAATGAAATTTGATTGCTTTCTCAGGTTATCTGTCATGTGTATCTTTCGGGAACTTGTCAAGCAAGCTACCTCACCAGACTGTCTCTGTACCACACCAGGGGACTCAGCAGTGCTTTATGGCACCCACTGTTCAGTAGTCAGGGTCCTCGATCCAGGTCCCACAGTAGGAGTTTGTGCTATTGAAGAAGATGAGGCATGATTAAATATTAAACCTCTCATATTTCTTGATAACACTCCGAGGAGCGACTCGGTTCTTATTCATCATTTCTCCATCTTAAAATTCTGCACACTTTCTGCAAAGTGATTTCTCGGGTTCTGGTGTGCTGAATCTTAATGTTCTGGGTATTTAGTGTGAATGTCAAAGCCAGTGATTTCCCCCATAATAAATTTAAATTGACTGGTGTCACTTACTGGAAAGGTTACATGTGATTGAATTTATGAACGTTTGCTGCTGAACTCAGCTTATAAATTCCTAATGATTCTGGCAGATGATTCAGTTCCTTATGCCAGTGGAATAGTTGAGGTTAATTAAAGAGCCTCCATCACCTCTTTTCACCAAAATGAACTGCTGAGAAGTTAAATAAATGTACTACTTGGTACCCAGTGATGCCAAGTAAACCATATTGAGTCAGTGCCTTACTGAGTCTGTGATAATAATGATCTTCTAAAGCAGATCATGAAATGCTGCTAAATGGAGGAATTATTGGAAATGTAAATGTTTCTTCCAGCATCATTAGACACAATCCCATCAGATCAAAATAAGACTAAAGTAAATTTAATAATGTAGTTGTTAGAAAAAAACATCAATTTTAAATAGTCAATGGTCAGAAAAACATAAGATCCTATATAATAAAAGCCTAATATGCAAATTGACCAAATGGTAGAACCATTAGTTGCTATGACATGCACTGACCACCAGGAGGCAATGCTCAATGCAGGAGCTGCTCCCAGCCCGCAGGGCCCTAAGGTGGGCGCCAGTGGGATTCCCCCATTCACCCCACAGATTGGCTCTGATTGCTGACCAGACCTAGGGACCCTACCTATGCAGGAATTCCGTGCACTGGATCTCTAGTTATTCATAAAATTCTTTGTGGGCACTAAATAATTTTATTTTTATTTTTTATAAGCAGGAGTCAACATTGAAATGTAAGAAAATATTCAATACACTTCAAGTAAACCTCCTTTACCTGGAAGAAGAGTGATTTACTCTTTCTGTCTTTTTATTTTAGGAATTCTCATCCAACCGAGATCCTGCATTACATTGAAGATACTGGAACAGAATGCTGTCTCAAGACCTTGGAGACACTTCCAGACTTTATGTAAGAACATTTTTTTAAAAAAGCTGCATTATTGAAGTTCTTGTTTAGTCATTTAGTAATTGAACTTGATTCTAACTTGGCTAGCTAGCAAATAGTTCATTAATATATCAGGTAGCATGCTAAAGTGTTTGTGTATTAGCCGTTAGTTCATTGAGCAATAATTTAAAAGATGAATGCTCAACAAAGTTTGTTAATTTTTGACTTATTCCAAATAACAGTTCTCACATATTCACTTCTCAGGATAAAATAGAATAAGCGAATTTTAAGTAAAGATTGATGGATGTACATGCAATTTTAACCTGATTAGCTCTTGCCACAATGATCTTCAGTCCTCTGTATTTATTGAAATTGTATTATATATCTAAAGGAGCTCACCTAATTGCAATATTTTAGGTATTGGAGGGATGACTCTAAAAGCATAATTTCTAGGCCTGACTTTTTCACAGTACTGTGACTCTCTATGTGTCTGGTTCTGTGCTCAGGGGGATATATGTGAACAAACACATTTAGAACCTGCATTCATGAGTTCACTTATAGGAATTCTTCTCAATAAATATGAACAGCACTATGAATGTATTTCCTCTCCCTTCTGTTCTTTTGAATAATATTTTATTTTTTGCAGCTTACTTTATTGTAAGAAATCAGTATTTTACACACACACAAAATACACCGAGTGGCCAGATTATTATAATCTCTGAATGCATAATAATCTGGCCAGTCAGTGTGTGTGTGTGTGTGTGTGTGTATGTGTGTGTGTATGTGTATGTGTACACATATATATTAGAGGCCCGGTGCATGAATTCGTGCATGGGTGGGATCCAGCCAGCCTGGCCAGGGGACATGGGCGGTTGGGTGGCCTGACTGTTGGTCGAACTCCTGATTGAGGGGACAATTTGCATATTAGCCTTTTATTATATAGGATATACACTGAGTGGCCAGTTTATTATGCATTCAGAGATCATAATAATCTGGCCACACAGTGTATATGTTATTCAATTGTTAAATGTTATCAGTAAGGCTCTAGAATAGTAAAGTTTTGGTAAGTCAAAAGTTACCTGTGAATTTTAGGCCATCCCTGACCTGCATCGCTCAAGGGTCAACTGTATTTGAATATCCTTGATGTTGAAAGGTCCATGAGGGATTTTATTTTTCTTAAAAATAGAAAAGGATTTGTACACAGTGAGGATTTAGTAAATAGTTTTTCAATGAATGTGTGAAAACTGTTTTAAGAAAAACCTAATTTTTAATCTTTCTAAAATCTCCCTCAGTAATTTGGTGAAAAGAAAAAAAAGTACAATGTCTACAGTTGAAGAAAAATATGAAGAAGAAGCAAATTCTACATAGAATAGTAAGTCATGCATGTTTTTTCTTGTCAATACAGATCAATTACATCATGTTTAACAGATACAGGCGTTCCTTTAAATGCGCATGTCATAAATTATCTTACTGATTCTCCTTTGAACAATATTTACATTGTGTCGTTGTTATGCAGAGCACCGTGATAGATATCCTTGTCCTTGCATTATTTCTTGTCGAAGTGATTAAAAGAAGGGCCTGTTATAAATGGCTAAATTGCCCTCTAGAAAGCTCAGATCAATTCATATTCCTGTGGAAGGCACAGTAGAATGCCAGCACTGTGTTTTAATGTTGCTACAGCTGATGGGTGGAAAATGGTATTTCTTGATTTATACTAACACAAGAGTATGGAGTTTGAAGTCAGGATGCCTAGACCACTCAGGAGATACAGTTAACTCCTCTAAGTCTCCGCTTTTCACCCAAAAAAGAGGCTTGGAAATAAGAAGGATCCTCTGGGATGCAAGGATGTAATGTGTGTTCACAGCTTGGAACAGGGCCTGGCACAGAGTGAGGTCCCTTTTTGTAGGCGTTTGGTGGTATTTTTCATCAAGAAAAACGATACTTCCAATAACTTTATGGACAGAGACGTTGGTCCCTTCAACTAAATTAAATCCAGCAATATGATTTGCTTTCAAACAGATAGACATCAAATTCAACGATGATGTTTGCAAAGGACTTGACATATACCTTACGATTTTATGATCTCAGTTACATTTGATTTAACTTCCTGAGTTTAAATCGAAAATAGGCAACTTGCTGCATTTCTTGCTGTTCTGTTTGTTTTTGGGTCAAGTTGATGAGCATGAAGCCACAGTAGATTTCAGCCTTCCCTCCAAATGTTGTCTTGAGTCAAAACCTTTTAGAACTTTAAACAAATTAAAACAACATTCCATTTTCACTATGTTTTTTACATTGTTGATTGCTTGGTGCTTTCAGATAATAAGCAAAGTAGGAACTTGGAAGGTTGAAATACTGTCAACCAGGTATTCTCATTGAGTTTCCAATCTCAACAGAAATCTCATAAGGAACGTATTTTCACGGTATCTCAAAGAAGGTTGTGAGGTATTGAAATAGAATCCCAAAGTTCGCATTATTATTTCAAACAACCCCCAAGTGACCTGAGGTTATCTATATTTAGTTCCTATTTTTAAGAAAAACTGGCTAAACGACTGAATATAAAACATTTCTATAACTGTGTAGTTGGTAAAATACTGATTTTGTAAGTCATACTACATTGGTAGAACTAGTAAAGATATTCAGAAAACGTAATTGTGTTGTAAAATATCAGGTTTCTCAAAGATCTTTATTGTTGGCTACTACCATCTAGTTCTGTATTCTTCCTGTTTGAGAAATTCCAGTTCCCTTAGTGTTCCTGCTGTGTTTTTGTTGGTTAATCTGATATTTCTAGCTCTTGGCACAAATGTATTTTTTGGCCCTATAGAAACATATAGGAGGTTTTGAATTATCTCATCCTTCGAAAGTGACCTTGGAAATGGTTTGTTAGAGACCAAGAAGCCCTGCAGTCAGCAGACTCCGGGATTTATTGAACATGGCATTTCACAATTTTTTTTTTGAGCTAAAATATTTTTTTTTCTTTACCAAAGGGTCCTCCCCCACAACTAGGAATATTCTTTACTAACAATATAGTATGAGAGAGACTGTTTCTTTGCTCTCCGCTAAAACCCCGTGGAAATGGCAGTGAAAAGTACAAGGAGTTGAAACACACAGAAATGAAGAAAACCAGGTGGGATGTCCCATTTGTCTTCCATTTGTCAAAGCTGCCGTTGAATTTGGGGAAATGGAGGGGAGGGGCAACATATTGTTAGAACTGAGGAGGCCACAGCCCAGAAGAAGTTGGCTTTATTTATATAATCACTAGAGGCCTGGTGCATGAAATTCGTGCATGAATGGGGGTGTCCCTCAGCCCAGCCAATCTGGGACCCCTCGAAGGATGTCCGACTGCCCGTTTAATCAGGAAGTCAGATATCCCTCTCAATTCAGGACTGCTGGCTCCTAACCACCTGCCTGCCTGGCTGATTGCCTCTAACTGCTTCTGCCTGCCACCTGATCACCCCCTAACTACTCCCCTGCCAGCCTGATCAATGCCTAATTGCTTCCCTACTGGCCTGATTGTCCCCAGCTGCCCTCCCCTGCTGGCTTGATTGGCCACCACTGCCCACCCTTGCTGGCCATCTTGTGGTGGCCATCTTTGACCACATGGGGGCAGTCATCTTTTGTGTTGGAGTGATGGCCAATTTGCATATTACTCTTTTATTAGATAGGCTGATATATTAAAGGCCATTTATTGATTTTTTTAAAAAACATTTAAAATCAACTCATAAAATTTTAAATCAAGTCATAAAACTTAATTACAGTTATAAAATAGAATGTGAGTGTTCGCACCCTTGTCAGCATGAAAATCATGTTATATTTGGCAGAAACTGAGATTTGAAAGGGAAATAGAGGAAAGGAATCCAAGTTGCTGATTTTTTTGTTGGATATCCTGGAGAATTAGAGAATATTGTCTAAAACTGGTCAGGCATCAAAAGCTTAAGAACATAATTAAGATCTTTAAGATATTTGATGTGAGATAAAATAATTACATGAATTTTACAAATTTAGAGGAAGAATGCTATTTAAGAGAAATGTAAATGAGCTAATTATGTTTCTCAGTAGAGATTCAATATTTACTCTTTAACCTTGATTAACCAAGAAATAGAGATATAAGCCTATTAATTATAATTGATAAACACTGTAATAATTAACTATAAAGCTCGTTTATTATGAAAAATACAATGAATTCCGAAGTCGTCTTGGCCTCATCTTGTCTATATCTCACTGCGTCTTAGTGGTTCGTACAGTCCAGGGCATTGCTAAGAGGCAGAGTGTGTAACTCGGTTTAATTGGGGACATCATGGGAAGAACATGGTTCTCGAACAGTTAACGTAGAGGCCTGTGCCATGGATGCAGACATTGGCCCGAGCTGGCCGGCAGTTGTCAGGCAGCTGACATGACACAGTTTCAGGGAAGATAAACTACAAGTCTTTATAGAACTGGTCATAAAGCCATTTTCTAAAAACGGTTCCCTTTTTCACTTGCTGACTGAGGCAATATTTGATTATTGTGGTCCAGGGGAGAGATCAATCACACCTTTTCACTAGAATAAAAATAAAATCAAATTCAAGAGAGATGAGGGAAGGCTTTTTTTTTGTTCCATTTAATACCTTTTCGAACTGCTTAGATCCTGAGTATTAAATTGAACTTGAGCCTTTTCAGCTTTCGGTCCCTTTTATGGGTGGAGAAAAACCATTTCCAAGGTCAATAAAGAAAACAAAAAGGAGGCATACCAGCTTTGTGAACACGAGCTTTCGAGGATATTGAAAAAAATAGGCTTCTTATGAGATCATTGACAGTTTCTTTCCCGCTGTTCGATACTCAGTCCTGTCGGTAAGTGAGAACGATGGGGAGAAAGTGTAGGGCAGAATTCATAGTAGAGAAGAGAGGCTACAAAAGACCTTAGTAATCAAACCATCCTAAAGCTGGGGTGGATTAATGAGAACAAAAGTCAGTATTTTTATATGCATCCAGGAGCAGATGGAGGCACAGTAAAAGCATGTCCAGGGACTGACGGGCATGGCTCAGTGGTTGAGCATCAATCTATGAACCAAGAGTTCATGGTCTGGGTACATGCTCAGGTTGCAGTCTCACACCCCAGTGCGGGGCATGCAGGAGGCAGCGAATCAATGATTCTCTCTTAGTGATGTTTCTGTCTCTCTGTCTCCTTCCCTCTTTGAAGTCAGTGCAAATATATATATATATATACATATATATATATGTATATATATGTATATATATATACACACACACACACACACACACACACATATATATGTATATATATGTGTGTATATATATTCATATGTGTATATATACATATGTATATTTAAATATATTTTATTGATTTTTTTACAGAGAGGAAGGAAGAGGGATAGAAAGTTAGAAACATCGATGAGAGAGAGACATCCATCAGCTGCCTCCTGCACGCCCCCTACTGGGGATGTGCCCGCAACCAAGGAACATGCCCTTGACTGGAATCAAACCCGGGACCTTTCAGTCCTCAGGCCGATTCTATATCCACTAACCAAACCGGTTTCGGCCAATGCAAATATATTTTTTAAAGAAAGAACAAAAAATGAAAAATAACACAAAAATATTTCCCAGGATGTGAATGAGTTCTGATTCCAGAGTGTGGAGGTGGGTGGCCCCGGGCACAGAAAGGAAAGGGAGGCAGGAGGTAGGGAGAGAGTCCTCCGTCCCCTGAACCCCCCCCCCCAATCCCCCAGTGCGCAGGCCCTCCTCTTCAGGTTTTGCGGAGCCCCAAAATGAAGAATGTAATAAACCACTTCCTAATTCTGTGTGTGCATAGTTTATCCATGGAAAGATTCATCCTGCTCACAAAACTTTCATGTCAGGCACTTTGCTCTGTTCCTCGCCACACTGAATATATTATTGCCTGCATCATTTAATTTTGCTAAAGGGCCATTCTGACAAATTAAGTAAATTTGACAAAAATATTTTCGCAAAAATCCATGTTGCAGGATGAAATGAAAGTTGTTCTGGTCCTATTAATGAGTGTATAGACAAAGGCCGGGTTTTAGGTAGAAAAGTCTGTTCTGAGAAAGCAAGCCGTAGGCATTATTTTCCTTGGAGAAACATCGATGTGTTGTTGCACTAATTTATGCAATCAGTCCTGGATTCTTGTGTGTACCCTGACCTGGGCTCAAACCCAGGCAACCGTGGGGTATCAGGATGGCACTCTAGTCAACTGAGGTACCTGGCCAGGTCGGTAATATATTTTATAAAGAAGAAAAAAAAAAAGAATCAGAAGCAGTGGTCTTCGCCAGTCCTCAAACAGGCAAGAATAAGGATATAGAAATGGCCAATGGGCCAGGATTGTTAAAAACACCAGAAATAGCCGAGACCGATTTGGCTCAGTGGATATAGAGCGTCGGCCTGTGGACTGAAAGGTCCCGGGTTCGATTCCAGTCAGGGGCATGTACCTTGCTTGCGGAAACATCTCCAGTGTGGGGTATGCGGGAGGCAGCTGATCGATTTCTCTCTCTTGTTGATGTTTCTGACTTTCTATCCCTCTCCTTTCCTCTCTATGAAAAATCAATAAAAAGTATTAAAAAAGCAAAAAACAAAAAAAACCCACCAGAAACAGAAAGTAGTTGGGAGCGATTTGTTTTCTGGAGTCAGCTATCAAATTTCTTTGCAAAATTATTCCCGCCAGGAGATCATTATTAGTCAGTAACAGTGAAAACCAGCACAGAGTCTAAAACAACCTTTCCCTAGTTTTTCTTTTATTTTTGGAAAACTGACTTGCAAAATGTGGAGCTTTTCTCCCATGGCGGAGTTCTGCTTTGGACAGACTGTTGGCTTGGGTACCAGAACACAGAGGAGTCAGGCTGGCTTCGGATTCTCAGGGTGCCCACCCGCCTGGTTGTTTTCTCCGAGTTTTCTTAGCGCGGCGGGAGGTGGCGCAGTGCCACTGAGAACCAAGATGCTACCCACCGAGGCAGGTGTCTGCCGCTCCCTGTGTCATTCCTTCGCCTGTGCCTTTACTGTGTGGGAGGAACCTATGATTGAGAAATCGTTTTACGTCTGAACCTACATGTTCATTATTTTCGTAGGAGCAAAGACAGAATATTGAGAAAAAGAAAAAAAAATAGTCAAAGATTCACTTAAGAGGGAAACTTGATGGTGTTTCTGATGGATGTGATCAGGGTCATGCCTTATCATGTGAGGTTCTCCAGGACTGTGAAGATCATTCCTTTCTCATGTCTGGAAAAAAAAAGTGAGAGAGAGACTGTATGACCCCCAAAATATTGCCAAATACCTGCTCTTTCCAGTTTATACAAGTGACCACTGCTACTTCAGTAACAACCGCACCCTCTCTCTGCCATTCTTGCCTCTGAGAGAAAAGATACCCAGATACCAGATGACACCCAGCTTTTCACAGCACGCAATCCAGAACAGCCCCTGCTGCTCTCTCTGACTTCTTTTCATATGAAATCACAGCAACAAGTCTCTGCTAACCCCCTTTTATTGAAGCTCCTGGAGATTTTCATCTGGTGCCGCATGTTGTCTCGCTACAGAAGACTTAATACACCTCTTATTATTATTATTTTTTTAATCTAAGGTGTACTTCCTGTTGGTTATTGGCTTTGATAAGGGCCAGATACGGTTCTAGGCACAGGATTGGGAGGCAGGAGCATTCACTCACTTTTTCCATGTCATACAGCCAAGTAGGGACACAACCAAGATTCAAACGCAGGGAGTCTGTTCCAGTGTATGCTGTGCTCGATGATGGGATGTGAGCAGAGGCTACTCACAGCACAGTCTATGCGAGCCGCCGCCACTGAACACAGGAAGCAGAATGGTTGGACACATGTGACCAAAACAAACAGAAGAAACACACCCTGAAACCGTACAAATAGATGATCCAGTAGCTGCTCAGTTCAAAAGAGTCCAGCCATTTGTTTAAACATTCAGGATTCTGTATCTTATGCATGAAACTACAACTCCTCCCGTTGGCTGAGGTCTAAATAAAGGAGATAGAAAGGAAATGTGCTCTATACAGAAGTAGAAATTTGCCGAGACCGGTTTGGCTCAGTGGATAGAGCCTTGGCCTGCGGAATGAAAGGTCCTGAGTTCGATTCCGGTCGGGGGCATGTACCTTGCTTGCGGGCACATCTCCAGTGTGGGGTGTGCAGGAGGCAGCTGATCGATGTCTCTCTCTCATCGATGTTTCTGACTTTCTGTCCCTCTCCCTTCCTCTCTGTGAAAAAAATCAATAAAATATATTTTAAAAAAAAGAAGTAGAAATTTGTTTTATTGTTTCTAATCTTTTTCTCTCTTATCTTCATAGACTATGCTACTTATGGAAGCATGTTCTAATTTAGTCATAGGAGAGCAGAAAAAGTGGAAAAGGAAAGGAGAGGCTGGCAGAAGTGAATGTGATGGTGTGAAGTCCCTTTTTGGGGGGCTACACGGAATTGTGGGCTCGGGAGAAATCTGCTTAAACGCATGACAGAAAGTGTTACTTCTTCACGTTTACCGTAAACTTCTTATTCTGCCTCACTGCCTTATATTTTATGAATTTTATTTCCTGTAACTTTTTTTTTTATGACGTGAAATGATTACATCCTGGAATAAATATCTTTCTTCCATAGAAAACACATGTGCAGTCTGGAGGGTCCAGCAATTGATTAAAATGAAAGGTAATTACCGATAGGCTCTGAAATGCATATTTACTGCTAAATATTCCTTTTTTCTCGGAGCAAATTATAGCTCTTTTGCCATGTTTCCCAGGCCTCCTGACAGGGCAATTAGTAATCTGAACCATCAAATGCATTTGCAGATAATGGGGTTTATCAATTCGGGTGTCATAATTGCTTGCCTGCCCCCCCCATACCCCCCTGCTTCCTCTCCCCTGTCACTTACCCAATACACTTCATCCTGCTTAAATAGCAGCATGTCAGACCTGTCTGCAGATCCCTGGCTGGCCTCCCCGTGGAGATTTCTGCAGTTTTAAGCACCGCCTTTCCCTGAATAAGGATTTTCCCCAAATATTGACTTTTGGTTTTCAAGGTTCCTGATGATGTGCTCTGGCACATTAATCATTCTAACCACCTCAACAAAGAAGCTCATTAAAAAGACAAATACATTTATCAAGCCAATCATCAAGCAGATTATATACTTTCCTCCCATAATAGATTACAGCTAAATAAATGACTTGGGTGTTTTAGAAATAAATATGCAGAACAGTTAATATTTGAATACTCTGATCCTTCATGGAGGAATGAGGACAGACTGGATTTTATTTTTTTTGCATATAATTAATAGAGCCTCATTTAGTTGCAATTATGTGAGTTAAAAAATACAAAGAGCCCTTTGAATATCCAAAGAAAATAATATTGTTGATATCAGAATAAAGCATCAGGTACAAAGCTATTTGAAGTTCATTTGATTGGAAGTTTCATTTTGCAGAACACTTTAGTGACTAGAGTATCTAACAAATACATCGTTTCTGCTTTAGAAGTAAAGCTTTTGTGGGGAGCGTTTGGAAACCAGCCTTCAGTTAACTCAGTAACTATAGTGATTCTATTTTTTTTTTTTCCAGCCAAATAATGCTTTAAAAGCTGGACAAAGGCCTAAAGGGTCAGTTTTCTGTCTCCTCCCAGATATTTCACACAAATCTCAGTCTGGTTGAGAACTTTGCTTTTTTTATCTCCAAATTAATGGACCCTAGATACCTGGAATTACAGCTCGGAGGCAGAAAGGAACTCTCTTAGCAAGTCCATCTGTCCTTATTTTCTCTTGTTTCTAGTTTCAAAGTAAGTGCATTGTTCTCTCGGAGAACCTCGCTAAAATACAGAGAAAATAACACACTCGATTATTCTTAAAACACTGCCAGCAAACCCTCCCGGGCTGCTCCCCGAATCCCGAAGGATGACAGGCTACTATTTCTTTAATTTTTTTTTGTGACCATCGGGTATTTGTCTTATTTCACTTATACGTGGAATTTAATGAACAAAATGAACTAACAAGCAAAATAGAGAAAGACCCATGGAAAGACAGCAGGCTGACAACCTATTTTTCAGTTGAATACTTTTGTTTTCATTTTAATTATTTTCACAGTTTGGGTGTATGACAGTTATACTTATTTCCTGTTTGGTTTAGTGGTCTAAAATCTTTTTAAAAATAAAAGGATGAGCTAATTTTCTGACTTTATGAGCTGAATTGTGGCACAGGCTGTAAACACCAATGCAATAAAAAAAATTGAGAGTTGGGATCTTAGAAAACTACATATTGAGAAATATTGATCTAAGGGACAAAAATGAACCACATTCTCTTGGGATGTCATGATAGTCCCACATAGACAAGTCACTAGAAGAAGGCACATGTACCAGCTTTTTCCTGGGGACAGCCCTTCCTAGTGTGGCCGATGCTAACATAGACAGAGGCTTACACAGCCCGGGACCCAGTGGCCGCCCGCTCGACAAGGTAGCGGTGAGAAGTGATAATTACCGGCTCCAGCTGATGGCTTTGGGCTCTGTGGTTTCCAGGGGCTAATGGTGACCGTGCTGAACTGAATGTCCTCAGTCCATCTCAATGTGTGCTATCTGCGTTGGAGAAGATGCTGGCTTGTTGCTGTTATTATGAAGCTAGAGGTCCGGTACACAAAATTTGTGCATGGGATAGGGAAGTCCCTCAGTGTGACCTGTGCCCTCTTCAATCCGGGACTCCTTGGGGAATGTCCCACTACAGTCAAACATTCCTCTTGCAATCCGGGACTGCTGGCTTTTAACTGCTTTCCTGCCTGTCTGTCTGATTGTCCCTAACCGCCTCTGCCTGCCAGCCTGATGCCCTAACTGCTCCCCTACCAGCCTGATCACCCCCTAACTGCTCCCCTTGCTGGCTGATCACCCCTAACTGCCTGTACCTCGGCCCCCGCCACCATGGCTTTATCAGGAAGGATGTCCGGTCTAATTAGCATGTTACCCTTTTATTAGTATAGATAGGACATAACGGCAGCATCAGTTTAGTCTCAAAAGCCCCCACTCCAGTCTAGAAAAGATTGACTTTCAAGCGTGGTCTTCATCTCCTGTTCTGCTACTCCCTCTGCCGTGGCTGCGAAGGCTGAGTTTCCTTTCCCCACACAAGTCCTCTCCGATCTGCATCTGAGCTGTCTTTGCAGAGCAGTTAACACCAGAATGGGAAGGAACTGCTTTTGAGAGATAATATGCACACTCTGGTTCACTTTTAAAGAATTGACAGCTTTCTGAGGTATCCTTGGCGTCTATCATAGTTCTCAGAAATATTTTAGAGAAGACATTAAAGGGATTACTCATAAGAGAGGAAGACACAATGGGGCAAGGCTATAAACGAAGATGAATTGCATTTTTTACAAGCAGACCAGTGGCTAGACTAACCAAGAATTCTGTAAAGCATCTCAGCCCATGGGTTTTGCATGAAGGAGATCACAAGGGTGGAAACGTGATGAAGGGTCTTCAGATGTGAAACTTGAAATGGGAATGGGGTCCCCACATCAACGGGTCATTGAAGGGGTCGCAGTGATGGAGCACAGGCCTGTGGACAAGAGGAGGAGGGAAGGTTCCTATGAAAGAGGTGTCATGGAAATGAGGCCCACCCTACTCTTAAAGGGGTGACTTATATTAGCCCCTGTGTCTTAAATAGGTCAAGCAAATTAAAACAAGTTTAGTTTATATGGAATCAAAATTCTCAATGGGTTTCTTTTGACTTGTAAACCAATGGCATTTTAGGGTTCCTTTGCTTGGATTATGTATAGACAGTTGCTTCTGACCTTTTCCACACAAATGTCCTAATGACATTTTTTAAAAATTTATTATATTGATTTTTTACAGAGAGGAAGAAAGAGGGATAGAGAGTTAGAAACATCGATGAGAGAGAGACATCGATCAGCTGCCTCCTGCACGCCCCCTACTGGAGATGTGCCCGCAACCAAGATAAATGCCCTTGACCGGAATCGAACCCGGGACCTTTCAGTCCGCAGGCCGAGGCTCTATCCACTGAGCCAAACCGGTTTCGGTCTAATGACATTTTATAAACAAAAAACAGGTTTATCCTATGGCCCGAAAAATCAGAAACTCAGAATCTTTTCTTTGTCTGTTAGTCCCTTGTGCACAGAGTGCTGTGCATAGCTCTTTATGGTCTCCAGAAGCATTCAAGGATGTTGCGCCCGGGAATGGCTGTAATAAAGCCCCAAAGATCTTACTACATTGCTGAATTCATTTATTAAGTCTGTTAGTTTTTCGATGGAGTCTTTCGGGTTTCTTATATACAATATGTCATCTGCAAATAAGGACAGCTTTACTTCTTTTTTTCCAATTTAGATGCCTTTTATTTTTCCTTTTTGTTTAATTATAATGACTAATACTTCAGTACTATGTTGTACAATAGTGGTGAGAGTGGGCATCCCTGTCTTATTCCTGTTCTTAGGGCAAATGGTTTTAGTTTTTGCCCATTGAGTATGATGTTAGCTGTGGGTTTATCATATATGGCTTTTATGATGTTGAGGTATGACCCTTCTGTTCCCACCTTGTTGAGAGTTTTTATCAAGAAAGGGTATTGGATTTTATCAAATGCTTTTTCTGCATCCAAGTGATTTTTATCTCAATTTGTTTCTGTGATGTATCATGTTTATTGTTTTGGAGATATTGTACCATCCTTGCATTCTTGGTATAAATCTTACTTGATCATGGTGTATGATCTCTATGATGTACAGCTGGATCTGATTAGGTAGAATTTTGTTGAGGATTTTGGCATCTATGTTCATGAGGGATATTGGCCTGTAATTCTCTTTCATTGTGTTGTCTTTATCTGGTTTTGGTATTAGGGTGATACTGGATTCATAGAAGGACTTTTTTGATAATCTGAGGAGGATAGGTTTTAATTCTTCCTTGAATGTTTGGTAAAACTCCCCTGTGATGCCCTCTGGCCCCAGCCTTTTGTTTGCTGGAAGTTTTTTGATGACTGCTTCCATTTCTTCCATAGTTATGGGCAGCCAGGTCCGCCCTCCTGAGCAGATAGGTGAAGTTTTAAATGATGTTTTAGTAAATATAATGCAGTGTTCTATTTTGAACTATTTCTGTGCTTTTAAGACCCAGTTGAAACTAATCTGACACATACCTGTTGAGTGCCTGTCTTGTTTCACATAGCCCGTTTTCCACCAAAGAGAGTAAAGGAAACACAGATACGACTGTATTGTAATGAGATGTATCAGAACGTTGGGTTTTAAGGCAAAAGAAATGACTCATCTCTGAGTGCTTGAAGATTTCTTCCTATTTTTGCTCATTGAAGTGTAAATAATTCATAGAAAATGACAGATTAGTTTTATTGGTTTATATAAAGATATATTTCTACAAATCTTCTCTACTTTAACAATATTGTAAATTTGCTGAGTAACTCTATTTTGTGGGTGAGCTAATTAATGTTACAGAGTTGGATAACTTTCTTCCCGTAGACCATATCTCAAGCACAGCGGATCATTAGCTCTCCTCCACCAGCTTCAAGCTGCTGCCCCATGTGCCTGCAATGCATTTGCTTTAATCAATTGCCATGTTTATAAACAAAGGCTAATTCTGATTTTCATTTTATTTTATAACTAAATGTTATTGTATTAAAATTTCCTGTAGGCCCTTACTGAATAGAAAGAAAAAACCTACAAATCATATTTTCCATCTGGGAGAGTTTTTATCCCCCAGGAAAAAATCAATACATCAGAATTAAATTTCAAAACTGCGTTAACAGCATCTTGGAGGTCAGGTATTCTAATAGCCTCTGAGTGAAAACCAAATTATGGAGCTATTATATGTGGCCAATGTAATTATTTTCACCACCTTTTGCTTCATAGAATACCTCCAAAAAGGAATTAAATCTAGTGTAAGGATTCAGTTCAAAACGAGAGGTGTGTTCATTCTATGGCATCTTAATACCATTGAATTTAATGATATCACATGAGCATTTCATTTTAACTTAGGAAGTTTGAATTAAAGTGTAGATATTCAAAAGCTTTAGCAAAATAAAAGAAAATATAAGTTATTGGACTTATATTTGGCCTCCCTAGTAGTCTAGGAACTCCTTAAAGACATCAAAGTATTATTCAATAGAACAGGAGAGCTGGGAGAAATTTTAGAATTGGATGAATCTAGTCACACATTTTAAAGAAAATGAGAGCCATAATAATGAAATGACAGGTAGGATCCTCAGTCTCATCTCAGGAGAACTATTCTCACATAATCTCTCCTGTTTTCCATTCTTATCCCCTCACATACTGGTCTCGGTATTGGGGGCCTAAGTACGTGAGATATGTTGGTATTTGTGAAGCCTCGTTGTGTTAAGACCTGGTACCCCACAATGACTTTGTGTCTGTTTTCTCATATGCCCCCTGGCACAGACTCATCTGTGTAGCCAAGGGTGTCTCAGTGCAGATAGATAGATTTGGAGACTGGGAACACATAGTAGGCTCATTGTTGGGACCCTCAAAACTGTCCAGCATCATCTGTACAGTGGTACCTCGAGATACGAGTTTAATTCTTTCCATAACCTTGAGGCATGGGAAACTATGAGTGGCTCGAGTCTTGGTAAACTGGTGGGTCATGTGCAGCCGGCTGATCCACGCGATTACTCCTATCTCAAATGTTGCTCATATTTCAAAGCAAAAATCGCTCACTCGATGGCTTGTATCTCAAAAATCTCGTATCTCGAGGTACCACTGTATTAGTAATCTGTATTAATAAAAGGATAATATGCAAATCATCCAAACTGCGTAACAACCGGTGGAACGACCAGTCACTATGACGCACACTGACCACCTGGGGCAGATGCTCAACACAGGAGCTGTCCCCAGCCCACAGGTCCAGGCCAGCCAAGGCAGTTGCCCACAGGGTCCCCTTGATCTCCCTGTCAGTCACCCCACAGATTAGCCCTGATAACCAGCCAGGCCATGGGACCCTACCGGTGCACAAATTTCATGCACTGGGCCTCTAGCAATAGGTAAAAAGCCATCATGATTTTGACCAGGTAACTCTAAAGATAGGTTGACTTTACTGCTGTGAAGATTAGGCTGTTTTTTCTTACTGTGAGGTGGCAGAGACCCATGGTTGCCGAGCGTGAAATGACATTTTGCCCAATGTGTGGTTCGTTCAGCCTGTCACCCAAGCGTTAAAGGAAGCTCTCTTTGCCTCTCCCCACCGGCTGAAATGCGGACACGGTCCAGGTGAACTGGCCCCGAATGTGAAGTGAAAGGCCAGACACTCAGTGATGGGGGGATTACAAACAGCAGCTGGAATCGGGGTTCGCAGGTAGCACAACTCCCCTGCCCCCTGGTGTGCCTACCAGCTTTCAGTAAAAGCAGAATCAGCTCTCAGCCTGGTGTAAGCTACTTTTTATTGTTTTCTGATTAAGACCTCAAAGCTTGAGGGCCTCTATCTATAAAATACATGAAGAATAAATATTCTCAATGTATCCTTGGGAGAGAAGTGTGGGTGTGAGCATGTGTACATCCTCAAAAACTATCCAAAACAAATAAATGCCACACAGCGTGAATCTGCGCATGGAAATGCCAACAACCTCAGCGTGAGTCTTGACTTAGACCTGGCAGGGGTTTGAAGCAAGTCTTCACGCAATTGATTTCCAGATTTGCCATTTCTTGCCTGTCACTCGCCTCCAGTTTTTCTAGCTTCTTCAAAGGGTGATGTTTGGGTGATGTTTCGGTATCTACAACATTTACGCTTTAGTAAAGGCCTTATTTTGATGTATCGCTGAAATAACCTCAGTTCAGGTTTATGCTATAAATCTTGGAGGGTTTCAGCCATGAGATGTCTCTGAATTACATTGTGTATCTCCAGGCAAGAGTCTCCTAGAGTGAGCATGTCCTTTACATCCGTCTACCCAGTGCCGGGGGCTCTTACCAGGAGTCAGAGCAATTTTTTTATTAGAGAAGCATTTGCACTCAAACCAGCATGTGCACTAAATACATACATTCATATGTGTGTATATGTATATACAGTGGTACCTCGAGATACGAGTGCCCTAACATACGAGATTTTTGAGATACAAGCCATTGAGCGAGCGATTTTTGCTTTGAAATATGAGCAACATTTGAGATAGGAGTAATCGCACCGATCGGCCGGCTGCATATGACCCACCAGTTTACTGAGACTCGAGCATCTCACAGTTTCCCACGCCTCAAGGTTATGGAACGAATTAAACTCGTATCTCGAGGTACCACTGTATATATATCATGTCTGTATTTCCTTGTATTTAAAGAGTGGAGTTAGAATGGTGTCAGTTTATATTTTTCTTTTGTCACAGGAAAACAAGTATCTGTTGATTGCCTTTCTCTCTAGAATCTGAAAAGGAAACACATTTTTTTTTTTTTTTTTTTTTTTTACTGAAAGAGGGAATTTTCATTAAATGTACGGGTTGAGTTGGGACTTCAGTCACATTAGGGATAATTACATGTTTAAGGCCGTCACGAGGCTG